>JALHBU010000064.1:0-265195 GCA_024340005.1 Tolypocladium tropicale | reverse complement strand
CCCCCCCCCCTTCCCGCCATGCATCGGCGGTCCGGCTGGATCTCAAACAAGTGCCACTGTTCGCGGGGAAGCTTGCAGGGCGCTTTCTTTTTGCCCTGACCATCCCCGAGAGCCCCTCGACGACATGGCTATTAAAAGTGGGACGGGCGGGTAGATCCCTCAACGCTTCGCCATCGCGCATTCCGATAGCACTGCTTCAACGGAATATGAATTTTAGCCAAAATTGTCCAAAAATCACTTTGCTACTACTTGCTTCTGTTTCCAGCGACCCCCGCTTCTCGAGCTCCGACGAGGCAGGGAAGGCGCTCTATAGCTCTACCAGACCACGACTGCTTCTACACTTCCCTCGTTCCTCCCTATACGTACTGTACACAAGCTGTTGTATGTTGCTTGATCCAACCCAACAACCATTTCCCCTTTGGACGCCAATAATAACAGCACTTCCCCCTCCAAGTAATGCATATAAGACGAACAGGCTCTCGGCCTACTAACGCCCACTCCATATCGAGCCCCAGTAGTACTATTAGAAAAATCAGAAAGCATCTTCTTCGGCCCTGCGACTAAGGGCTTGAAGAGTTCGATTGCCAATACCACCGCGCCTTTGCAAGCTTCTCATGGCAACAGTTCCTCTCATGACAACAAGTTCCGCAATGACGGACTCGCGCTTGCGCCGCTGGCAGGCCTGCTCTCTGGCGCTCGAGGTCCCATCGACCCTGCTGATCCTGGAGGCTCCCGTGATGATGGCGGTGGTGGCGGCGGCGGCCCATTCCTAGACAACAGGGGGCTGCCATGAGGTGCGGAGTACGGCGATCGCTGTGGGTGAAGACCGTGAGAGAAAGTCTCGGGCCTCGGCGGCGGAGCCCCATTGCTCAAGCTGGGGGATGTGCTGTGCGGCGGCGGCGCGGCGTGGCCAGGACCTCCGTGGTAAGGTGGTACATACGGCGCAGGAGGCGCAGGCCCGTTCAGGCGTCGCGGCGAGGGAGGCATTCCGTTTCCGTAGATCGGAGAGCCGTGTCTATGGTGATGGCCTACCGATATAGAGGCGACTGGTGGCGGCCCTGACATGGCGGGCGGTCGAAGAGACGAGAGGTTCGACATGTGAGGTGGAGGACCGTGGAGCAGAGGTGGAGGGCCACCGTTCAGGTGCCGTGGTGGGGATCCATGCTGGTGCCCTCCGGCCTGGTGCCCCCAGTCGCCGTAAGGCGCCGGTCTGGGAGGCGGCGCTGCTGCTGCATATGCGTGTGGCACGGCCGCCGCTTGCCGTGGGCCCATGATGTGTGCCTGTGTGTGCGGTGGCGCTGCAACCGACTGAGGAGGGGGAGCGTGCGGCGGCGGCGGCGGCGCCTGAGAAGCCGGATGATGCAGCAAAGAGTATAGCTCATGGCGTGGCGGTCGGTGGTCCGATGGCGGTGCAGGTGGGCTTCGCAACGGTGGCACAGGCACCGGCTGGGCCGTTGCCGGGGCGTGGGGACGCTTGGGCTCGTTCGCTGAAGGCGACAGCCCCGGCACGTAAGGCTTGGGAGTGCGAGGATTCTTGCGGCACTTGTGGCACTGAAATTTCCTCTGTTCCACAAACTTCTGCGCCTCCAGCCCAATGACACCGTGATGGCCGTTGGTAAGACTTCGTTCTTGAGAATCGTCGATGGGCCACCACTTGGGTGTCACGTCGATGCCGCACGTGATGCACACCTTCTCTCCAGGCTGGCGCGCATTTGTTGCTGCCTCGGTCGGTTCGCCGTTGCGTGCGTGAGGTGCGGAGCCGTTCAGCGTCGTCGTCGTCGCCACCGTCGTTGTCGCCGTCGTCGATGTCCGTCGAGGGCCACCGACTTGCATGGGGGCCCCAGTCACCTTGGCTGCGTTCATCATCAAGTTGGCCTTTCGGACCGTGCCTGTCAAGGTGAGATCTGCTTGCTTGTAAGTTTGCACGTATAGCTGCAGCGCATTCAGCCCTGATTCAGTGACCACGTCGTGCATGCGGTGAGCAATCGTCTTTGTGGGTATGTGATCTTTGCACCAGAGCACGGCGGACATTGTTCCGCTCTCTCCGTCCACCGTCACGATGTTGAACTGATCACGCCGGGAGCTCTTCACCGGGGTGACATCGAAGCCGAGCAAATGTCCGTGCTGTTGAGCGCACTCGACGTGATCTGGGGATCCCGTGTTAGCGGCGAGGCCTCTGCCTGCATCAAGAAAGGAGATAGCTTACATGGTATGCGGCACTGGTGGCAGGCGATGCAGGCACCGCCGGTCTGGTTGCAGGCCCGACAAGTCTCCTCGTACCTCGAACGCGGGATCGACGGGATGCCCTCTGAAGGCTCGAGGGCCTTGGCGTGACCAAATTTAACCTCGGGCGTCCAGACCGCGCAGGTAACGTGCACCCAGTTGTTGTCCGCCGTGCGCTTCAACGGTTCTCTGGGGTTCAACGGCCGATTCAATTCCTCCTGTCGCCTGCGATAGTACTCGGCTGCCTTGCGCGCCTGCTGCACTTCAATCCGCTCCCGCTCGCGGTCCTTCTCCGACATCTTCTTCTTGTGGTGGGTGAGCTTCGGCTGCTCGATAAAGTCCTGTTCGGTGCTCTCCACAGGGCAAAGGATGCATTTATATTGCTGAGGATTCTGTTAGCAGGAATGGACGAGGACAATGGAGGGCAAACCGCCT
The DNA here is from genome assembly GCA_024340005.1 of Tolypocladium tropicale. NCBI lineage: Eukaryota > Fungi > Ascomycota > Sordariomycetes > Hypocreales > Ophiocordycipitaceae > Tolypocladium > Tolypocladium tropicale. Next base: position 262,537 of record JALHBU010000064.1, on the reverse strand, counting down.
GGCAGTCTTACAATTGAAACCTGAGGGCTCTTGTCGTTCGAACACATGTCGCAAAGCCATTTGCCCTGAATGCGATTATCCAGAATGCCGTAGCAGTTGCGATGAACAGTCAGTCGGCATTCTCGGCAGGATACGTGCTGGTCCCCGAGAGGTTCCATCTGATTGCAAACGGCACAGGGGAGCGTGCGGGGCTTTGGCATCTCGGGAGCCGGTGTGCTCTCTGCAATCTTGTCCTTCCTCTTCCTGGACAAGCCCGAGCCGGAAACGCTGCCTGCGTCGGAGTAAGGCTGGTCCGAGTCCTTCTCCGTGGGCGCTCCCTTGAGCTTCTTGCGAGGCGGTTCCTGGCCATTGCTGGTCAGGATGCCGCTTAGAGGGGTGACGTCTCGATCCGGAGTCATCAAGCCCATCTCCTGAGCGGCTTGTAGCTCCTTCAGAAGCTCCTCGTCTTGCTTGCGCTTCCACGCCCGGCCACCGGACTGGGCAACCTTCTTGGCCACTTCATCCATCTCTTCGAACCGAATTCCATATCGACGCCACAGCTCGGCACATCGGCGACATAGAGCGACCACGCACCGGTTGCCCTTGTCCTTGCCGCCGGCCTTTGCCCCACTATCATCCACAACTCCTGTCGTGGAGTTCGGGGCCCTCCGCCACTGACGGGAGGTCGTTGTCGAGCAGAACTGACATATGAAGCTACGCTTCTTCTCCGTCGCCTTGGCTGCGTCAAAGGCAGAGTCATCATCATGGTCCGCGACGTCGTCGGCGAGCTTCGTGGCGGCGGAGTCGGCCCGCTTGGCCTGCTTCTTCCCCTTTCGGCCAGAGTAGCTACCCCATATCTGTTTGCCGCGCTCCGACTTTTTCCAGGTGTAGTAGAACCGAACCACGTCTCCTGGTGTCATTGTTTTCACGTGTCTTGTGACGAGCAGCAGCTCAGAGCCGTACTTTGAGACGCCCTCTTCGAAGTTCTTCAGCTCAGTCGGGGTAGGGTTTGGCTCTTTGAAGGCTTCCTGGTCAGTTTCCGGGATGGCTTGCAACGCACGCTCGGGGTTATATTCATGGCGCAGCAGGGTTTCTACCGCCACGTCTTCGAAGTTGGTGGACGGTCCTTTGAAGCCGAGGCCTTTGCTCAAGGCATTGGCTTCGGACATGTATTTGCAAATGCCATCGGGACTCAAGGCATCAGGCGGCGGGGGCTTCCACAGCAGAGTCGATGTGGCCTTTGGGTCGTTCTCGTCGTGGTCCTCGCCACGAACCGTGTACCCAGGAGGTTGGTCCTGAACCCATTTCGGTCGCTTGCCACGAAGGGTTTTCTCAGCATCCTGTGCCTCCTTGGTCATCTTGGGCCCTCTGGGACCCCTTTTCGTCTCCGGCGGCTTGACGTATTCCACAGGGCGACCCGGCCATGGGCCGACGTTGGCCTGGTGGCGGGGCCCGATGCGGGTGCTCGCACGGGGATAGATGCGGTCGTCATAGTCGAGGGCATCCTCCGGCTTGCAGTGCATTCCAAGGTAACGCCACGGCCACAGGCTCGCCTGGTAAATCTGCTCGGCCGTCCCCTCCGGGTGGATTTGCTCGTCGACCGGGGTGGTGCGGTCAGTCAAGACACCATGGCCCTCGTCGTCCTCGTCGTCCACAAACTCATCGTCGTCGACGTCACCGTTGGCGTCGACACCATTGGGAGTGTTGCGAGCCTCGAGCTTGCGCTCCTGGGCCCTACTGCAGGCGGCGCAGGACCAGGCAAAGCCGCGGGACGGCTTCTTGAGCAGGGGAGGGCGGACGCAGTTCATGTGGTAGGTGTGGTGGCACACGGCGCAGTCCACGGAGTCGTTGCTGGGCCTTCATGTCAGCATGCATATTGGTCTGCGGTATTTTGCGATGCTCTGTTTCCAGATTCCGTCGTCCGGCGGCTTACACCAGCGCGCTGCGACTGCGTACGGGGACGTGAGGTGAGGGAGGGGAGGTGTGGTTGATGGCGGTGGGGTGGGCGGTACGTACCTGGCGCAGTAGCTGCTGCATCTCTTGCAGAGCTTAACGGCGCTAGTGAGCTCCTTGCCACGCCCCTGCTCCACCAGCACGTACTTCCAGCGCTCGTCGAGCACCTTCTTGACGCGGTCCGGGACATTGACAATGCTGGCCGTCGGGATCAGGTCGTAGTTCTTCTGGATGTAGCGGTCGTACAGCTTCTCGAACCAGAAGCTGTCGGGCGTCTTGCGGAACTGGTCCATGTTGTCGATCTGGCCGCGATGCATGATGCGGCACTTGCCGCGCAGCGCCGTCAGCGGGCTAATGTCAGAGTGCATCGTCGCGAAGACCTGGCGCGTGTCGATGGCCTTGCGCCCGATGTCCTTGGGCCGGTAGAACCAGTTGATGCGCACCGCGTCCACCGGCCGCGTGCTGTCGTTTTGCGCATGCAGGAACTCCATGATGCGGCCCAGGTAGTAGGGCTCCCCGGGGGGTTCGCACACGAGGTACACGTGGTCTGCGCGGTGCGGGTGCCTGTTAGCCTGTTGCCCTCTGCTTCTGCTCCTGTTCCTGCTGCCGCCTCCGCGCTGCCTCTCTGCCTCGCATGGCCTCGCTTCGCCGCTGCGCTGCATCGGCTGCTCAATTTCTGGCCGAAATTGATTGCCACCAGACCCCGAGGCTGGGCGGTGGGGCCTGGCCGTGCCACTGGGACTGCCACGGCACGGTACGAAGTACGGTTTGGGTTTGGGGTGGACGACTCACCATTCGGCTCCAGCACCGTCCCGTCGTCAGCTGTCATCCGCCCGTCTTCCGGGCGCGACTTGCAGTGCTCAAACGTCATCAGGTTGGTTTCCCGCAACGGCGGGCCTGCGATTTGCACCGCATTGCCGGCTCTCCTCGTCGACACGGCCGTCAGCGACGGTGTCGGTGTTGCTGACGCCGACGCTGCTCCGGCGGCCTTGCGCTTGCGCGACGGCTGCAACGCGCCAGATGCCTGCGCGGCCTGCGATACACTGGTGCCACCACCACCACCACCGCCGCCGCCGCCGCCACCATTGCTGCTCAAACTCTGGTCCCTAGAGCCATTCAGCGACGATGCGACTTTGCTGTCGTCGGGGCCCGACTTGCGCGCCCCGGAGCCGCCCCGAACAGGGCCATCGCCATTTGCCGTCGCGTTGGCCTGGCGTGTCGGCTTCCTGGCGCCGTCGTGGTACGAGTCGTAGTTGTCAATGTCGATGTCCTTGTCCTCCGCGTAGTTGATGCGAGCGTTGCCCGTCCTGTTCCGGGAGCGCGTCCCGTAAGGTGCAGCCATTTCCGGGCCGCTGTCCTTGGCCACGGGGTCCGAGTCCGACGAAACCTTGGTGGACTCGGGCGCGGGCTGGGCGTCGGCATCTGCAGCCCTTGAAATCTGGCGGATGTTGTTAGCGAAAATGTTGATGGTGGGTGGACGTATTTGAGGCGAGGGCGCCGGGCTGCCGGAAAAAACGACGTCGCGGGAAGAGAAAAGGAAGCGACGACGGATTGTGCGGCAGCGCGGCAAGGGAGAACGAACAGTTTGTTGTGCCATGGCCAACAGATCACTTGCGTGGCCGTGAGCTGAGGCAGACGGCGTGTGAAGGCATGCCCGGGCCGTGGTGCGCGTGTGAGTGAGCGTGTGAGAGCGGGAGCGAGAGTGAGAGTGACAAAAGCTGGGCACGCCGGGATGTGATTGGGAAGGTCAAAATTATGCTCGACGGGAAGCAACGGCGCCTCGGTGAGCAAACGATATCGGGACGAGACGTCAGAGAGGACAGACGGCCGTCTCGCGAGGCGAGATCTGGAGTGTGAGCCAGGGTTGAAGGAGAAGAGAGATGTAAAGGCACGCTTCCCAGACGCCGGGAGAAGAAGAAACGTCCTGGCACCCCCGAGGCGGCGGCCCTGGCCTGGGCGATACGTCCTCGCTGGTACCGAGCAGGGGTGGGGCGGCGCTAGCGGCAAAGGTACTCCACGGGTAGCTACTAGCGCCAGTCTAGCCGCCGCCGTGTCGGAATGCGTACTGAACGGCCCAGCCGCGATGCTCGACACTTTATATATACATGGCACCCCCCCGGCCGTCATGTGTTACCTCAGTCCCCACGCAGGCCCGCTGGTCTCACACCATTGATGAGCGGACGCATCTCAACCCAAGTTTTCGCGAGGCGTTCATCAGCGCCGCGCCCACCACGGCTCGCCCATCTGCGCCCCCGATGGATGCCGTCTGCCTGGTCTCCGGAAGCCGTCCACAGCCTTCCGCGGCCTCTCGACGGCCGGCACAAGCAACTGGAAGCGCCTGAGGATGCGGGATGCCCGTATAAATCTTCCAACGTCGGCCTGTAGCGCTCCAGGCTCCCGCCATGGCATGATGGCGAGGGCTGCCGTACAGTTTGTAATAGCAGGCAGGCAATAAGCCTGGGCGGGAGTCGTGGTCCCCCAATGAACGACAAGTCTCTCCAGGCCCACGACCATCGTTTAGCAATCACTTGCGCGCCACATGGCACGGCCGAGGGCAGCACCCGAGCTAGGAACGGATAGGAGTGCGCGACATGCAAGAGGGCAAGGTAAGGGTGCCGTCCTGATGGGCATGTTTCTCCCGGTTCGATAGGGAAGAGGGCGAGAAGGTCATCGCCGCAGCCGAACGCCTCGGCGTTGCGAGATGTGCACGCGTGTGCGTCATGGCTAGCATGGGGGCCCCATTTGGCCGTCCTGGAGCGAGGCCACCCAGCCGCACATCATGGGCCCCGAGTCGTTGTCCACGGTCCCAACACGTTGGACAGTGTACGAGTGCAGGCTGGCAGCGACGTCGCGCAATGCGGCCAGCCTGTCGCAAGGGCCATGGGGGCCTCGTTGCGAGTGCTTGTATGCAAGAATAGCCTTCGGCTAAGTGCTGGAGTCGTCCGTTCCTCTTTGAGCTCACTGGCCCATGCACATGGCATACTTAGAGTGGCGAAGCATGGACCTTTCCGGGGCCTTGGGGCATCGAACCAAAATTGGCCTGCGAGATGTTACGCAAGCCTCGAATCGCAGCAGTCCGCCAGCGGCCTCTCACGGTCGCTGCTGTGCATGGCGATGGGGTTGACGGTTGAGCTGTCCGTGAGCGACACATCCTGACGCCTACGAGTACAGAAAGCGTCGACGCCATTCTGGAACTAAGGCGAGGGAGGGAGTGAGGCGCACCCCATCCTCCCGGGCAGCCGGCTGGCGTTGGCAGCCGGCCTCTGTTCACTACCTCATTCTCGCCTCCACAATTAGTGCAGAGCAAATTAGGGCGGCAGTCCCGAGACTGGTATGCGCGAGCCAGCCCCTTTCGTACGGTACGGACGTGCAGCGACACGCCACGCCTTGTCTAATGAATCTGCAATTGTTGCTTTGATCTACCCGTACACAAGCATGTCGAGACGGTTGTGTATTTTGTGAGGACGAAGCGAGCCCCCATTGCAAAATGCTTGGCGCTGCCGATGCCAGTCGATACATAGGTAGGTAGCTTTTCGACGTTTCCAAGTTTCACAACGACCCTACGAGCTTGGCTGCGGCGGTGTGGCAGCACGCATTTGTGCCGCAAATCGCGGGCTTGGGCATCCTACGAATAACTATGCACCGCGGCTACCGCTGACTGCTTACGCCTTTCGAGAAGAACGTGAGGCCGTTGCAGAGAGCGTGGGAGGTGTCACTGTCCTCGAGCGAGCCAAGGTGTAAATACCAACATGCCAACCTGCCCGCAGGTCGCCCACGGCACTGACCTGCGAGTAGCCTCAAAGCAAGAACCATGAGTGCCGGAATGTGGCGCCACGAAGGGCAAAGCTAAGCAGCGGCCGTTCGAGGGCCATGGGCGCGCTGCGCTGGATGGGCGAATTGTGGGCGGGTGTGGTGCGGCTGCGATGGACGTCGAAAGAAGAGAGGGAAAAACACCGAGCCCAACCGGATGGGGCTCCCGGGAGTCGAGGGGTGTGCGCCGCAATCTGGCATCGCCACTCGCAACCGCAGCTCCCTCGTGTGAACACAACCGCCCGGGCCGCTCCAAACCCACGGCAGTACACCCTGGCCTCGTTTCAGTGCGCGCACGAGCAGAGGGCACGAGAACGTCGTCGCCCATCTACGTCTTCGGATTTTTGCGCATACCGCGGGCCTATCTGTTGGATTCTGCAAGAATGTGGGTACGAAGTGGTCGTCTCGGCCATCACTGCTTCACTGGAGAATTGGTGGCGTTGCCGGAGTATACGTCTGTATGTGGATAGGAGCCAACAGAGGCGGGGGCTTGCTTGGATGCCCTCGGAGATGATTCTCCATGTGCCAAACGCGGCTACATGGCGACGCTCTGCGCTTTGTGTCTCCGTCGGCCAGCGTGTCGCCCATGCGCCAGAAGCGGACGACGCGGGAGTCGAGCGGCCGAAATGGCAGACGACGACGGATCCTGGCGGCCGGGCAGGTACGAGTAGGGCGGCGGATGCGCCTGCCTCCCAATCGAAAAGGGAAAGGCGCAGGGTGTTGCCCTCGCCGGCCAATGGCAGCCCGCGGGGCAGCCCTTGAAGAGCCCTGTAATCGGGGCTGCAGCGTGCGCCAGGCGCCGCAGGCTTGGTTGGGCTTGATGTGGAAGGAAGGGGGTGGGGGCGTGCTGTCAGCAGGCAGACAGGCAGGTGCGAGCCAGGAACGCCCCGCGTTTAAGTGGCCCCATGGCTCTGCAGGGCCTTCTTGTCTCGCTCTGGCATTCGCGCCCGCCCGCACCTGCCGCCCAATTGAGGTCATACCACGTGACACCGCGTCTGAAAGCAGGAGCCGCCGCGACGCTCTGCTCTTCCGTGTCGTGCGTGAGGCGTGAACGAGGCTCGACGGTGGTGACATCGGAGCCATCCATCACACGAGCCCGCCCCTGCACGGGATTAAACCCCAGACCTGATTGTCTCTCGGCGGCACGGCTGGTCTCAGCCGCGACAAAAGACGCCTTGTGCTTGAAACGGTGCACATGTACTCCGTATGCCCAATGGTCTCCCTAGTAGCCACCTGCAACCCCCGCCGCTCGCCATGAAGAGCATGCAGGGTCTGTTGCACAAGACCAGCCTGCAAGATGCCCAAGAGCGGCAGCAGCTGTCTCTGGCGCCGAATTCCGTTGCCGGCCAGAAAAGAAGCTGGTCGAGCAGTGTCACCGATTCCAGCCGCGCCCGCAAATCTCTCGCTCCTCACGGCACCGTCCAGTTCCAGAGAGCGAGTAGCCTCCCTCCCGCTTCGGCACGTCTCTCGGCCAGCAGGATTGTGCAACTACGCGAATATGCGTCTGGTTTCGAGTACTCTCAGCGAAGGATCGCGGCTGCTACGCCTTCCTCCTCTCGAGATCCCGAGCTCGATCTTGGCCACCGTACATATGATCTTCCGCCACAGCTCGTGGCCAACTTTGACTCTCTCGGCATCACGCAGATATACCCCTGGCAGAAGAATTGCTTGAAAGGTCCCGGGCTACTAGATGGGGACAGAAACCTCGTCTATTGTGCCCCAACTGGCGGCGGCAAATCTCTTGTCGCCGACCGTAAGTTAAAATTGTCAAGCGAGTCAAGTCTTTGACTGCTGACTGCAGTCCAGTCCTCATGTTAAGACAAATCATGAAAGAGCCTGGCTCAAAGGCTCTTCTTGTGCTTCCTTATGTTGCCTTGGTGCAAGAAAAGGTGCGCTGGCTACGTAAGGTCGTGCAAGACCTCCGACCACCGACTGAGTCGCTGGAAACCGACAATCGCCGAGGGCCTTGGCGTCGGCGCGCGGATGAAGGTGTAATAAGGGTCGTGGGCTTCTTCGGAGGCGGAAAGGTCAGAGCCACCTGGGATGATTTCGACATTGGCGTCTGCACCTTGGAGAAGGCATGGAAACTAATATTCCCCTCAATGAACCTCACTGACATCTCCAACAGGCCAACGCGCTCATTAATACGGCAATCGATGACTGCTCCATCCCCCGGCTGCGGGCAGTGGTGCTGGATGAGTTGCACATGGTTGATGACGATCACCGTGGCTATCTTCTGGAGCTGATGGCTACCAAGTTGCTGAGCCTTGAGCAGCCTATGCAGATTATAGGCATGAGTGCTACGCTGCCGGTAAGGCGCACGTTCCTTACGCACTTTTGCCTTTGCATAACCGCTTCCGCAGAACATGTATCTAATGGCAAAATGGCTGAATGCGCATTGCTACGAGACTCGCTACAGGCCGGTTCCCATTGAGGAATATCTGGTGTACCAAGGAAGCATCTTCCCTGCTGGTTCCGGCCGTCGTGTACCAAGGGCCCAGGGACAACTAAGCAGTCAGGACGTCACAGAGGGTCGAGCGACCCCCGTGAGACAGATACAATTGTCGGCCCATAAAGAGTTCAGTGACCCCGTGCTCAATGCTGTCGTTTCGTTGGCCTATGAGACTGCTGCCACTGGCTTTGGCTCTTTGGTCTTCGCTGGGAGCCGGGCCATATGCGAATCAGATGCGCGTTGGATTAGTCGCGTCATGCCCCAACCGCACCAACTGAGCCCCGTCCTCCTGGACAAGAGGATGGACCTGCTGAGTGACTTGCGAAGTTTAAGTACTGGTGTCGATCCCGTGCTCGAGGAGACGGTTCTCTGCGGCGTTGCGTTTCATCGTGAGGCCCATCCCTGCGCGAGCACGAGTTCCGGTTTTGTCCTGATTGCTGAGGCTAACTTGCATGCAGATGTGAGTTGACATTCCTCCGTCCTATTTCGCGCCTAACAATCCAGGCTGGCTTGACGAGTGAGGAACGCGAGCTGATTGCTGCCGCATACGACACTGGAACCATACTCGTCTGCGTTGCTACTTGCAGCTTAGCAGCTGGTATCAACCTGTAAGCCGTGACGGATTATCCCAGAATGAAATAGCCTGACAAGGACCAGTCCAGCGCGCAGAGTGATTCTACACAATGCTCGAATGGGCCGAGATTTCATTGGCCCATCCATGTTGAGGCAAATGAGAGGTCGGGCCGGACGGCAGGGCAAGTGTCCGGTCGGCGAAACATACCTTTGTTGCCGAGAGGAGGACCTGGAGCAGGTTTTAGAGCTCATGCATGCCGACATTCCCGAGGTCTCGAGCTGCCTGAACACTGAAAATCGGCGCATCCAGAGGTATGTCTGCGAGAAAATTGCGCTCTGTGCTTCTGCTAATATTCAGCAAGGGCCCTCTTGGAGGTGATTTCCATACGCTTGGCAACGGGACGCGAATCGATACAGGACTACTTCGCAAAATCACTTTTGGCTTACTCGCACGGCACAGAGTTTGTGTACGAATGTCTTGAATCAAGTCTGGAAGACGTGCAGACTTTGGGCCTTGCCACGATTGATGATTCTGGAAGTTTGGTCTCGACGCAACTGGGCAAAGCCATCGTCGCCTCGGCCATTGATCCCGATGATGGGATATTCATCCACAAAGAGCTCGTTAGGGCACTCCGATCTTTTGTTATGGACGGCGAAATGCACATACTGTATTTGTTCACTCCCGTACAAGATTTCAGCATCACGGTCAATTGGCAGGTTTTCCGCAATGAGATGGAGGCGCTAGATGAAAGCGGCCTGCGAGTCCTGGGCTTCGTTGGCATCAAGCCAACAGCACTCCTCAAGCTGTAAGTTGAGGATGCGATGGTCTACGTCGCTCGAGCTGACACCGTCAGGGCTCAGGGAGGCGTACTGAAAGAAAACACAGAAGAGGAAAAAGAGGTTGCTAGGGTGTACCGTAGGTTCTATCTGGCACTTCAACTACGGGACCTGTGTAACGAAGTGCCCATACATGTCGTGTCTCGCAAATACGACATGCCAAGGGGCACGGTGCAAAACCTTTCGCAAACATGCCAAGGGTTTGCTGCCGGGATGATTAAATTCTGCGAGCAAATGGGTTGGGGGTGAGTGCATCAAAAAGCCTCGGGAGCACTGGCGACTAACGGCGCCCTATCAGGGTCATGGCGGCAGCGCTCGACCACTTTTCCGATAGGTTGATGGCGGGTGCCAGGACCGAGCTGTTGGAGATGACAAAGATCCCATTCATCAAAAGCCGGACAGCGTGAGTGGCAGGTAGCGGGCGAAGTGTAAGGCGCGAGCTGACCAGTGCACAGTCGAGTCTTTTGGGAGAGCGGATATCGCAGCGTCGCCTCGATCGCAAATGCCGATGCCAAAGAGCTGCTGCCCGTTTTGATGCAAGTCAGTGGATGCTTCATAAATGCCTATATAGCCTTTGGTCGCTGACTCGGTACCAGGCGCAACCGAACAAGATACGCTTGAAGGCGCAGAATGATGAAAGGCTCGAGGAGAAAATGCTGGCAAAGGCCGAGGTGATTTCTCGAGCTGCCAATCGACTCTGGGGTAAGTGTAGACCTCTTCTACCCTGCCCAGGCCCGAAGTCTAATCGAATTTGCAGAAATACAAACGCGGGCCGAAATCGACTTGATGTAACTTAAAGTCGCCGACAGCAAGGCTAGGCCAGTGAGACCAACAGCGTTAGATGGTTGTATCTAAGAGATCATTTCCACCCAATACACACAACCGGTTATTTGCGGAGGTTTTCGCCACTGTTGTCGTGCGTGATCAATGTAATTGCGGACGTTTGTACGGTCTCTAAGCCCATTTCACCAGGCTCAATAAATGATGTCAAGCCCCCTTGTACATCATCATCATTATTCACGCAGGGCAGGATCCAAAAACGCTAATTAGATTATGCAAACATAATATATCTTGTTCGCTTGCCTTTTTGCCCTTTACCATTTCATGTTTAATCAAGCACGTCGTCGCGCAGACTGAACAGCTGCTGCAGCACATCGTCCGACTTGGCCCGTAGGCCGTTGTGGTACACGGCGTTTGTCTCAAACACCTTGGTGCCCTTGACCAGCTTGGATGTCTCCCTTGCGAGATTATACTCGACGTACATATCCTCGACATACGACGCGGCGTACACGGGGACCGTGTTGTTGCGCAGTCTCTCCTGGTCGTACAAGGCCGGCCAGTCAGTGGTCGTGGCGAGATTCTCGGCAACGTTACGCAGGAGGGTGAGCTCCGGATATGTCTCGAAGTGCAGCGGAAAGATCATCTCACCGGAGAAAAACAAAGGGTCACTCGAGGAGGAACATGAGTATCCCGGGTTCAGCCAGGAGAAGGGTTTGAGGCCCTTGCCGACGCGGTAGGCGGCCCAGTTGGAGGGCCGGCCAGGCCCGTCGCAATAGATGGCCTCGTGGAGGATGGCGTAGATGATGTTGGTATCGAACGGGGTGAAAAACTCGAGCGGTTGCAGGGCGGCGCGGGTGAAGAAGCCGAACTGGTCTAGAGACGCCTTGAGATGCAGCAAGACGCTGTGGACATTGTCGAAGCCGCCGTGACCGCCAAACGCGATGCCAATGGTGAGCAGCCGGGGCACCGTCAGCATGCCACCAGAGGGGAGAGGGACGCCGCCCTCCTTGCTCTCAATGTAAGTGGCGAGCTGGCGCAGCACCTGGGCGTCCTCGGGGAATTTGGCAAAGTATTGGAGGTTGCGCTCGGCGGTCTTGCGGAAGGTTGCTTCGTAGACCTGGTCGGCCGTCTTGCCAACGGGGGCCAGGCCGCCGGTGAGGAAGACCTCGCGAAGGCCCTCGGGGTGCATGGACAGGTATGACAGGCTGACGAAGCCACCGTAGGATTGGCCGAAGATGGACCAAGGGGCCTTGGTCTCCGGCCAGCCCTTGGTGAGGCACTTGCGGATGGCCTCGCAGTCGCGGACGGTGTTGTCCTGACGCATGAGCCGCAGGTAGCTCGCCTGCGCGTCCGCGTCGCCGACCTTGGCGAGCATGGCAGCCGACACGGGAGTGCTGAGGCCGACGCCGCGATAGTCGAGGTAGAGCACCTGGTAGCCGCGGGGAATGGCAGCGCGGGTCAAGGGATGGTCCTGGGGCTCACGGTTGCCGAAGCCGGGTCCGCCCTCGAGGTAGACCAGGAAGGGCTTCGCGGCCGCCTTCTTGTCGTCATCATCGTCGGGGGGAAAGATGGACACGTCGCGCTTAGTGGCGCTGCGGCCGAAGATGGTGATGGTGCCCGCAGCAGGGTTGGCGTAGTCGAGGGGCACGTGGAAGAAGAGCTCGGTGACGAGGAGCTGGCCGGGGACGACGTGGGCCGTGCTGCTGACGAGCTTGGCGGCGGGGATGTGTATGGAAGCCATGGTGGACGTCAAGTTGAGTTGATGGCTGAGGAGGGCGACAATGGTGGTGGTGGTGATGGCGGGGTGAGGGGCAGGGTGAGAGCCACGATGAGTGAGAGACCGAAACGAGGATCTGCCGAGCGAGGGTCAGCCATTGCAAGCAACGGGAGGCGACGGGGAGGGAAGCCTTCATTCATACATGTAGGTAGATGCCGTGCTTATTGCGTACGTGCGTAGATGTGGACACTCCGGTCGTGATGTCTGTGTTGTTCTCAGCAACGTCGCTCCGCCGTCCGCCGTCTACTTCAGTGCGACGTGGATTTTGGCTACCGGCTTGCGGCGGTCAAACAGCACCCCGACAACTCTAATTTAATGGAGGGACAGATGCAGGAACCATGCCCACTGTGCCGCGGCAAGCCATGGGCTATGGGCTGCAGCAGCATTGCATCTTGGGCGGTGGAGGGCACCGTACCCGAGCGTGGCCCCGGCATGGGGGCTCTTTTCCCGGGGATTAGGGTAGGAGGGGGCGTGTTGGGGGATGACGGTTCGCGGCACTGCTTACGGAGTACCTGTTAACTTACTTGATGGACGCATGGAGAGCATTCATAGAGCCCGTGTATCGAGCTGTCCCCGAGGGAGGCGAAAGGCAGAAGACGGGCGTCGGTTCACTCCTTCCGCCTTGCTCCGGATGTCATGCTCGCCCGCCTCGCGAACCCCCCTCCGCACCGTCTCTATTCTGCACCTGTCTCCCTGGCGCAGGGCGAAAACAAGCTTCATCCTCCCGTTCGTCTTGCGCGAGCTCCTCCGATGCTCGCTCATGGAGGCAAGCGCTCCGTCCCAGCGCCCACTTGCTCCTCTATACTTACCAAGCACATTCTTCGTTCATTTCTGCTGGGGACAGGATTAGGACATCACTGACGATGGCCTTTTCGTCCCTTGCTACTCGCAATCCTGCAAGCATTCACCAATCGACCTCCCATGTTCGATCCGCCCCGGTCATGATGAAACCCGATACCCGGCGCTCGATCCCATCTGCTATGGTATCGGCCACCAGACATGCCTGGTCCATCTATCCGTGCCTCGAACCATCAACGTACACCAGCGGGTCCGGGTCAGATATGCCAGGGCTGAGTTCGTGCTCGGTCAGACCGACGCAGGTAGTCTGCAGCGCGATCGATGTCGTCGCCTGAGGCCATATGGGCGACTTGGCGGCGGCGGAACAACTTCAGTAACATCACATCGCCAACACCGGCAAAACCGAGCGACAACGAGCGGCAATGACGATTCGATGCCCGAATTCATGGACGACGGAACGTGAAGGACAATACTTCGAGACTCCCGCCAGGACCAGACAGCCCCTGGCCCCCGACCCCTGCTGTAGAGGCCAATCACCACCCCTGCCAACCGCAACCCCAACTGCGGCCTGCCTCCAGCCACTCGAATTTACGGTCAGCTCCATGTTTGATGCACCTCATCCAGTTCGCTCTGACCTGCATGTGCAGCTCACAATCTGCAGCCCACACAATCCGCAGTGGCCCCCTCTCGTCCTGTCTCCGGGCTCTGGAATCCTCTCTTTCCACATTCCCTGACACGAGATAGCAGAGGACTCGGTAGGGCCAGTGCTCGCGAAGAACTGTATCCTCCTGTGACTTGACGACCGTCAAGAATCGACTGCGACGCCGCCCCCGCCTGGGAGGGACGCACACCAGCTCGGCGACGGCTTCGATTCCTATCGCCTCGCCGCAATGGGCTTCCTCGATGGCCTCACCGTCGGGCCCGGGGGCTTCTCCCGCCCATCGCAGCACCGCCGACACTCGTCGCGCTCGCAGCACAAGAAGCACCGCTCCCGCTCCCGTTCTCGCTCCAGCTCGCGGCACCGCGGCGGCTCTGCATCCGTCGTCGGCTCGCTGCTTGGCGGTCTGGGCGGCGAGAGTAACTACCAAAAGCACAACGCATCGCGCGGCTCCTTCTTTGGACTAGGCCACAATTCGAGCCGCTCGAGCTTCTTTGGCATCGGAGGTAGGTCGTCAGGGCGCTAGCTCCCGGAGGGGGCATCTTGCACCAGCTGGACTAACATGGTGATGCGCAGGCCGACCGTCGTACTACAAGCGCTCTCCCCGTCAGGGCTTCATGCAGCGCGCATACCGCCAGCTCAAGCGCTTGATCCGTGACCTCGTGCACTATGCGAAGCGCCACCCGTGGAAGGTTTTCTTCCTCGTCATCATGCCTCTCATCACCGGCGGCGCCCTGACGGCTCTGCTCGCTCGCTTCGGCCTGCGCATGCCGCCTTCACTCGAGCGCATGCTGGGCATGGCCTCGCGCGCCGCCTCCGGAGACGGCTTCGGCCTCGTCGGCGACGCCGTCCGCATGGCCGGTGACTTTGGCGGCTCTGCCCGCGGCGCTCGCGTCGAGCGCGGCCGCGATGGCGGCATGCAGTGGGAGCGCCGCTCCGTGTACGGGTCTGGCTCCGGCCGTGGCGGACGCGGTGGTGACACCGACGGGTGGGGAAATGGCTTCATAGAAGTGGCCAAGAAGTTCCTCTAGCTGGCTGGCGGTGAGAGGGCATTGCGTCCCGCCCGACGAATGCGAGAATGCACCCAGGGCGGGCGGACAGGAATTGTGATTTACAAGGGCGTTTTGGACAACTGTTTCGCTTCATACCAGACCATCCGCATGTCAGGCTCACCCGCATGGAGGTGAGCTCGCTGAACATGTTCCTTGCTTGGCCATATTTAGAACTGTACGCATTTCAACGAGACACGAATAGGAGAAAGCAATCATTCTACGGAGTACATGCTGAGCGCCTGGGGCAATGAGCCCCCCTGCACGTTGTGATTCCATCTCGGAAGTTCATATTTCATTATGCTATCTCAGTTCTGCCCATCTCGGCCCTCCCTCGCCGCCGCTTTTCTAGCCTCGCCCTTGCCGCAAACAACGACCTCGGGCCTCCACGATGCTGAGTATGCTTTCGGAGAGACCGATACCTTTTGACAGCCTCTCCTACTCGCTCCGCCTCTCCAGGCTTCTCCACCCTGCAAGTGCAGTAGAGACATGCCGTGCGATCATGCAAAGTAATAATGTTCGTGCTATCATCAAACTCCCCAGTTCCCCCCTGCTGGGCTCTGGGGGGCGCTCTATTGCTTCTCAATACAAGTCCTCGGCTTGCCCGCCTAGACCATATGGTTCAGTCTCTCGTCCCCAATTGAGCCATCAGAGCAAGATAGATCTCCGTCGTAGTAGGTGTGACATGTGCAGTTTACATGACATCCATATACAGTCGTAAAACGAAGAGCACCACTCGCAGCAGCAGGCAGGGTCTTGCTGCCGTCTGCTGCAGAGCGTGCCGCCGACAACAGGTCTCAAGCTGGAGCGCCGTCTTTGTTGGGTTTCCAGAACTGCATCATTCGGCCCAGTCGTTGCTTTGTCTTGCTCCCCTTGGTTCTCGGCCTCTTGTTTTCCGACTCATTGTCCAGCGTCACCTCCATGGAGAGTTTGCTCCGCTCCCCATGGGAGCTGCTTATGAGCCGACTCAGGCTGACAAGGCTCGACCGCCTGCGTCCAAATGCGGCTGACGACACCGACACGGGCCGCTGCTCACGAAGACTCGGCTGAGACATGCGCGAGGTTGGTATGGAGGCGCTGTCGCGGGTCATGGTCGAGTTGCTCGACGTCAGTGACGGGATGTCGTAGTCCACGGATATGCGAACCTCCGGTCCCGGCTCACCCATCAGGAGCGACTGAAAGCTGTTTTCGTCTGTTACCGACGACGGCGCTGTGGAGATGCGCTGGACGTCGATCGACATGGGCGAGCGGGGAGATGGATGTGACGACGACGCATGGCTTGCTGCATAGGGGCTGATGGGCATGGCCGCTGCGTTGCTGAGATATGCGGGGACGACCTCCACGGGAGGGAGCTCCTTGGCCCCAGACAGTCTTCTGGGCGACGATGCTGCCGAGTCGGGGCCACCGTAAAATACGTTGGCATTGCGGAAGATGATTGACGGAGTATCTTCGACAATGACTTCTTCCTGGAGCGAGGCCCTGGAACCCTCTGCACGAACGGCATGGGCAACACTTCTGTCACCCTCGCTCGGTCCCGAACTGGTCCTGCGGGTCGGGAGCGTCATCTCGAACAGAGCAGGCCCAGAGGCAGGAGACATCTCCACCGGAAGCACCGTAGCCGGGGGTGTCACCTCGCCATCATCCGAGTCAGTCTGCTCTGGCTCTGTGGCACCTGTTGTATCAGACTGGGTGCCGGCGCCGACGCCATCTTCCTCTTCGTCTTCCTCAAAGACGTCAGCCATCGTCTGATTGCTGCCGAAGCGATGGATGCCGGCCCGCCCCGCGTCGAATGGCGGCAAGTCTGGCGCAGATTCTGCTCGGCGATGATAATGCATGCCTGGCCCGCTGAAACCCTTCAACCCTTGCGCGCTGTGCAGCCGCCTCTTGCCGGTGTTGCCAGCAGCTCGCTGTGCCGCTTCCCATTCTGCGTTATGGGGAAGCGGCGTGTTGAAGGGCCCCAGTGCGGCATCCAGATCAATCATGGGTTGCGATGCATCGTCTCTCAACGAGCGCTTTGCGCTGGAACCGTCTTGAACCGTCGTGGAGAAATCCACCATGGTCACCTTCACGGCGGGCAGCTCAGGATCTGGAACCTCTCCATCATTCGCTTCCTCCTCGGCATCGTCACGAGGACCCACCGAGGCAGGGGGCGTGGGCGGCCGTACGTCACTCATCTTGGAACGCTTCTTTTGCCCTCGAGGTTTTCGAGGCAAGATCGAGTCAGCCCATCCCTTGACCTTCTTCTTCTTGCTCGTTTTCTTGCTGGACTTTTTGGCACATGAGATCGCCTCTCTGCCAGTCTCTGTCGAGTCGGACTCGTGCCCGGATGAAGAGCCCCCGGAAACAGCTCTCGAGACAGACTCTGATGAGCTGGAACTCGAGGGCCGTCGTTTCCCGGGGGCTGCAGAGTTTATGAACGGAGGCTCCAAGCCGAAAAACGACCAACGCTTCGGCGTTTTTGCCGTCGGTGCGGCAGGACTGATGGGGCTCGATGCCTGAGCTTCAGCAATGTTTAGTAGTGTCGGGATAGAATTACGGCGCTTTGGAGACATGTTGGCTGCGTTGCCAACGTTGAGATTGGCCGTGTGCTCCAAGATGGCGCCGGCCGTGCTCGGTCTGAAGTCGACAGCATTCTGGGTGGAGCCCCTGGACAAGAGAGCTGGGCTTTCCCGCCCGCCCGGGGAAGCTGCAGACACGATCGAGGAGATGCTGCCCGAAACAGAATGCCCGGGCCGCGCCGTGGCAGTGCTCGACGTGTCGCTGGAGACCAACGATAACGGACGGGGGATGAACTCTAGCTTGTCCGAAAAGCCGACCCGAGCTCTAACAGGCCTCATCTGCCTCGGGTTGCTGCTTTCGACATCAAACAACGGGCCAGCCGGACTGACAGGCGTGGGCATGCCCGGAAGCGGATCGTTGGGACGCGTGCACTCCTCAAGAGCGTGAGCAGGCTCCGGCAAACTCGGCGACTGATCATGAAGTGGAATCGGAATGCCCTCTCTAGGGTCAAAGACAGTGGGGCTGTTGGGAGCGCTGCTTCCCTTTGGCATGGTAAAGTCGGGAAGCGGATGCATGACGGGCAACTCGCTGGTGGATATGGCACCGGAGACTCCCCGACGATGGCCTCGTCTGGGAGGAGGAGCGAGTCCTGGAGATGAGAACCCGCTCTCAGACTTGGTTGGACTGGTGCTCATGACAGCGATGGAGTTGCCGTCGCGAATGCTGCCGCCAACAAACTCGCTCCCTCCTCTTCGATGCCCGTGCCGCGAGGGGGACGGAATATTTCTTGCAGAGTTGGGGGTTATCGGGGGGCTCAAGAGCGTCATCGAGTCGGGGTCTGGTGGGAGCGAGGCGCCTGGATTGAAGCTGAACGCCGGCAGAGCCATAGTCCTGCGTGGCCTATCGCCGATTTCGGGCGACGTCGTCGGTGTCGTGCTATTAAGTTCAATCGCTGACATAGGCCGGCGCCCACTGGCACGAGAGTAGGACGTCGGAGCTGACGACGGTGAAGGTAGACGAGCGGGAAAGACGAAAGGCGGGTTCGGAGGCGTGGCATCGGCGCGAATCGACGGTTCTCGTGCCGAAACATTATTCGAGAGCCCGGTATGATCCAAGGGAGCAAGACGTGGAGAGTCTTCCATAGCGTGGGCAGGCGAGGCAGCCCCCACCGCCCAACCTTGAGTCTGTGCAGTTGCCATCTGTACTCCAGCCGCGCCGCGGCAACTAGAAGCGATGGACAACTAGAAGGTTGAGTGGATCATAGGAGAAAGCAAAAGGGTGGTCCCAGTGTGAACAGCGGCGTCGTTTGTCTGGGATCTCTGGTTGGGGTCGGACGGCTTGAACGGAGAGGAATCAGAATCGGACGGTGACGGTATTCTAAATTTTTTTTGGTCTTGGGTCCCTTTGGTGGTCCTGACTGTATTCGAGTCTGGTGGAGGTCAGTCACTGAACATCACAGAGCCCAAGGCCGAGCCATGTCACGGAAAGGACATGGTCCAGAGTAAGCAGACGTTGGTAGGGCAGCCGACGGTCAAGGGACGACGACACCGGCCGGGGCGCGCGAGGATGGACGGAACAACGGACCTGAGTGGAAATGCAAATGCTGCGCTGAACCAAGGGCTGGCCAAAGGCAAAACTGATGCGACGACAAAGGAGCGGACGGTCAATACCAGCGCAAACTCTCGACGAGATGTGCAGCTGGAATCGCACCAGGCGGTGGATGCGGAGAGCGCGCGAGGCGGCGGAAAGGTTGGGTTGGACGGGGAAGAGGATGGGAGAGTGAGGATTGATGAGGAGGGATCAAAGCCCCGTGGGTACGGGGGGGGAAGAGAGGGAGCGAGGCGGGCCAGTCAGCGGCCGGCATGGGCACGAGAGTGGGCGTGCGGAAAGAGGGAGGGAGGGGCCCAGGTGCACCCCCGGATGCGGATGGACGGGACACGCAGCAGGGCATTCACGCCGACGGTTTGACGACGCCGAGCTGGGCCTCGCTAGAGGGTGCCGGGGTTGCCGGGGTTGCTTTGTTGCGGGTGCCATTTATTGTCGTGTTATTACTTTATCATCGGCGACTCGGCGAGGCTCCGACGCCGCCATCGCAGCGCATCGGCCGCCGTGCTCGTACTCGCAGGTAGCAACGAGGCCTCCCGAGGCGTCCGGCTGGTGCTGGCTTTCACGGTGCGCAGGTACCGACCCGACCTACCCACCTGCTGACCCAGTCTGGGTGCCTGCGAGCACGAGTGGGTACCCGTGGCGGCAGCGGCGCCGACGACACTGTACGAGTACGGGCACGCCGACACGCACCCACGGGGAGGAGGACGATGACTACTCCGTACTTCGTACGATTCCTCTGCTGCCGTCGTCCAAACAAGGGGGGCTTTCTTTTCTGGCCCCAGCGGGCGACTACGAGTAAACACCCCCATCCCACGAGGGACGAAAACAAATGCGGCCAGACGGTCCGCCAAATTACGAGGGCCGGCGGTCGCTGCGGCTTGGCTGACAGGCAGCCGCGGCGAGCACTCGCAGGCTGCTGCAGGGCGCCCACACGCGGGCCTGCTAGCGGCTCATGCCCTGGATTGACCCTGGCAGCGTCGCCAGGCAGTGCAGCAACCCCTGCCGCCTGTGATTTGCCCGTGCGTTGCTTTTGACGGGCTCCCCCCGGTCGGTCGCGCCGGTCTCCTGCGACGCTGCAGCGTGAGCAGGCCCAAACCCCAAGACGCGCACCACCATCGCATCGCATCGCTGCCAGGGGCCGGGGGGTGAGGTGAGATGGGACAGACGACGAGCATCTTGGGATGACCGTGGCCGTGCAGATTCGAGCGCCTGCTGCCCCGGCAACAGCGCAGCGCAGCGACGGCGCGTGACGGCCTCACGCTTCCAAGGTTCGCACATGCACTCGTAGCAGCGCCGCCACCGGCCACCGGCCCGGCTGCGCGCGACAAGCGTGGATAGCAGCTGAAGTCTATCGGACGGAGAGGCTATGGCGGGCATCCCCTTCCCGTGCTTTCCGCGCCGCCATGCGGCAGTCGAATTCAGTCGTGTCGGGCGCTTCCAACCAACACGGTCTCATCTACTACTCCTCACTCCGTACTCCGTACCGTGCGGAGGTACTGTAGTAGCAGTGTCCGTACGGATAGATTCACAGTTATTAATCACGGGCTGCGCTTCTGCCTCGGACTTTGCCGCTGGCGGCCAATGGCTTCGCGGACCGACCAAGACAGCCACCGTGGCGGCGTGCCTTTCCCACGAGTCTCGCGCGGCTGCCAGAGACATGGCTGGCTGGCTGGCCGCCCCCAAGCCAACAGGTGGTGCGAACCACCATGTGCCAGCAAGCCGGTGCGGTGGCTGCATGCTTTTCGTCTCCCGTTTTTCTTTTTCCGCTGCCTCCCTTGCCTGGGCCCTTTTGATACGACCTCGTGTGAGAGCGAGTGTGTCAGGGGCGAGTCAGGCCAAGCCGCGGCCCTCAGCATGCTGACGGGCCGCTGCGCGGTGCTCGCGGGTTTATCACGCATTCTGCGTGCTGGATTCAACAAATAAGCTTTGTTGGCACCCGCCTGGACTCGGTAGTCGTGCGCCGGCGTCGAGCGGCTCCGGGCCAAGACGAACGGCGGGTGAAATGGCAGCTGAGCAGTCGGGCAGATCAGCCCGGCAGACAGGCATGATGCCGGCAGCGTCTTCGCATCCCCAATGTCGTCGACGACGCTGTGCAAGCGAGCCTTTGGAAACTGCTAGCTGGCGGCCGTGGTGTAAGTGCTGCCCTGGTGTACAGAGTAGCGCCCAACAGTCGAACCAGGGCGGTAACACGAGCCGGGAGAGACAAGCCGGCCGGGGCACTCGAGCAGGAAACAGACACCCGACAGCCAGGCCAGACCACCGTGCGCCGCGCCGGTGGACAGTAGTGTCCCTTCTGTTTACTCCGTATCCGTACACGCATCCCGCATTTCTCCATCCGGCAATCCTTCGCCATGGGTCCTCGGCTACCTTGCGGCCTTCCCCATGGGAGCGAGATGCGCCCAGGCCTAGGTTGGCCCAGGCGAATCTGGCCTTGTTGCGGTCCCCACCGACGGGGTTCATGACCACGATAGCTGCACCTGCGGTCTTTTCATCTCTGGAATCAATCATACTCCGTACCTGTCATCGTCAAGACAGCCCGGGGGGTTGAGGAGACAT
Organism: Tolypocladium tropicale; assembly: GCA_024340005.1. Lineage (NCBI taxonomy): Eukaryota > Fungi > Ascomycota > Sordariomycetes > Hypocreales > Ophiocordycipitaceae > Tolypocladium > Tolypocladium tropicale. Next base: position 241,208 of record JALHBU010000064.1, on the reverse strand, counting down.
GAAGTCGGCGAGCCGTCGTGACTTGCGCAGGGACACGGCCTCAATCCGCTTCAGGAAATCCGTGATGGCGTCTGGTCGCTACAGCATCAGGGTCAGATCACCATCCAGAATACGGAGTACGCCGTCGCTGAGAGAGCGCTTTCGTGTTTCGAGACCTTGTCGCTGCCCCAGACTTCAAGGCCAAGGCGACGAATCCGCTCCCTCCCACGAATGCTCAGCTTCCCGTGTCTCACGCCGTTCGACCGCAGATCGGGTGCTGGGGAGCGCACAGACTACTGTGTTCCTGGGCTCCCATGCCATGCTCCCCCGAATCCCCGTCGCCAATTCTGCACCAACCCAAAGATCCTGGACATTGGATCATCTGGGCTGGGGCTGGCAGCCCCAAAGCAGCAATTCTGCGTGCTCTTTGCGACCTCGTGATGAGCTTGAGCCAGCCGTACTCGTACGTCTCGAGCCAACACCAACTTCCTGCCCCTGCCAAGCGCCGCTGGCGCCTTCAGGGGTTACCTATCACCATCGACGGCCCCGAGCCCATCTCCACTCTGCACGGCGCAATCTCTGCTATTTTCGAATGGGCCAAGAGCAGGCACGTCGCAACGTCATCATCTGGGCAGATGCGCGGAACCCACTGCATCTAAGCCACTTGCAATCAAATGTCCCAAGCTAGCCACATTCTCCGACCCCTGGCTCCGCGAGCGAGGAGCCGCGTGTTATTGCTCGTATCCTACGAGTACCTACCCGTACGCGTGCTGAGCCTCTTTGAACTGGGCTTACCGCGGCTTTGCCACACATCCGCACAACTGTCCAAACGCAAGCCCATCTCCATGTATTGAGTCTTGGGCCGATGGCAGACCAACAGAGCGGGGCTCACCTTCGGCCTGGGAGCTTTGAATATTCAGGGCGATGCGAATACCTGACAAGCGGGCTGTCGTACTCTGCTTGCTCGTATAGGCAAGTGCGAAGGGGTAAGGTATTGCTGGGCTGGCTGTTGGCTGCAGTACGAACATGCCGGGGCGCTCACTCCTTGCAGCAGAGACCCAGCCTATTCGCCGAGGCCCCGTACGTTCACGGCATCTCGTCACCGAGCATCCCCGGAAGTACTCCGTACCGCTCCTTTTGTACGAGTATGGAGTCCAAGCCGCATCCATGCGTCCTTGTATTCCGAACCTACGCGTACGAGTACGGAGTAGTGTAATACGAGCAGCGGCGTGCTTGAGCGGCTCTCGTCTCCTAATAAGCTCATACTCGTAATCGTAGACGGCGGCCAGCCCTCGGCATACTGCGGGGTGGCGTCTCCCGCCCCTGGCATAACACGTTGTGGTTGCTATCCCCGATCCAGACGTCCCCTGATGGATGATAGAGCTACTTGACGCATCGCAATTGTTTGTCACAGAATGGAATACAGAGTAAACAGCAGCCAACAGGCGACCATGGGGTTGACGCAGGACATACCTGCAGGATCTTTGGTAGGTGACGGAGTTCCCGGTTTCGTGATGGTTGGCAGGTGTCTAGGTACTCCGTATGAGACGAACCAATCGCGGGACAATCGTCGGAGGGGAGGGCAGCCCAGATCTTGCCGGACCCGGGACAAGTGTCACTGGACGCGACCTTTTCCAGCATATGCAAGGCCCCTGAGTCCCTGATGAAGAGCCCCTTTTGGTTGGAGACGGGCAACAGGACCCTGAATGCCTGATTTGAATGGCGCCACAGCCCCGGTGGGGAACTCCACAAGCCACCTCGACAGCCACACACAAAGCCTCTCACCGCCTTTGCCTGGCCAAGTCCCTGTCGGTTCGGTGGCAGAAATTTTTGGGATGGAGGATTTGCGACAGCGATCGCAAGCACCCACGCCGAGGGCACACCACCATTCTCAAGTCCACGCACCACGACATCAGAATGTCCGAGGAAGAGGTGCCGACGCTTGTGTCGGCAGACAAGCCGGCGAAGCCTCTTGGCATGCGCAAGAATGGTACGGCTCCGGCGCGACCGTCGTCCCGTCTGCTCCCCGGAACTGACACTCCCCGCAGGCAAGCAGTGGCATTTGCCCAAGAAGGCGTTCCGACCGACGGCAGGCTTGTCATCCTTTGAGAAGCGAGCCAAGGAGCGCGCGGCTATGCAGCAGATGAAGGCCAAGGAGAAGGAGATGAAGGAAGAAAAGGAAGAGCTACGCCAAGTAGGTGTCCCACGCCGCGACGAAGCACACGCCAGTCGGCGACTGACATCCTCTGCAGCAACGGATCCAGGCCCTGCGCGAGAAGCGAGCCAAGAAGGAAGAGAAGGAGAGGTACGAGAAGATGGCCGAGAAAATGCACCGAAAGCGAGTCGAGCGTTTGAAGCGAAAGGAGAAGCGAAACAAGCTTCTGAATTCCTGAGTGGCCAGGCAGCGGCGGAGCAAGGATCCTTCATCTCCAGGCAAAATTACTGCGACGTGGAGTCTTTATGACTTCTTGAGCCTTCCGCGGTGCTTTGGCACGGACAAAATGCCGCGCCCTCGGTAGGCTCACCCGTTGTGAGGGTGGGCTTCAACAAGGTCCGCATCCCGCCGGGAGGGCCACGCAAGTAATGGCAGCCAGCGAAGGAGCCACTTTCCTTTCATCATGGATTTGTTGGGCCGGCTCGAAGCCAAGCATGCACTACTGTTTCGACGAAGCAAGAGGCAAGGAGTTATGGAGTCGGGGTACCATTGATGCGCGCGCCGGCGGCTGAATGACGATTGCTGGGGTTCAGACCATGGCCGTGGAAAATTCAAGTCCGAACCGGAGCGATATTGAAACAATTCAATCGATTTACTATCCGTAGCATCCCTCAGCTTTTGAAATCTCCTCGCGTTTTTCTTGTATAAGAGGAGGCTGCGGGACGCATGTAGTCTCTGGTAGGCATGTGATGCTACGCCAGCACTCAGGCGTCGGCCCCGCCGCCGGTGGCGGCAAGTCTTCGGCGGCGCGCACTCGACGGACTTGTAACAGCTTGGCTTCGCTCCTCAGCGGCCCGCTTGCGTCACACACCCGCCAGCGCCCGAACCAGCCGTCATGGCGAACCTTGATAACTCGCCGGGCCTCGTCGAGCCCACCTCACCTCCCCGCTCAGGAGGGCGGCACCATGTCCATCGATCGCTCTCCGAGTTCGCGTCGCCCGTCAAGCTTCACCGCCATCATCATCATCGCACGCGCCAGCACCGGCACCACCATCGGCAGGACTACCGCGACCATGACAAAGAGCCATCGGCTGCCTTCACGCTGCCGCTGATGCGAGGCTCGCTCGACATGTCTCGGTCAGAAGCCGCCACGCCTCTTCGGAGCGCGGACCAGAGTCGACGAGGCAGCATCCATCTGTCTCGAGATGACGATGCAAAGCTCGAGACCAAGGAGAGCCGGGAAGCGAAGCTGCGGTTGGAGCAGGAAAAGGCGACTATCAGAGCAGAGTGCGCTCCCCTCCCGCCCCCCTTTGGATTAATTGACAACGTCTTGCCTGGACGCTAACGCTCATGGTTATAGGGGCTTGAAGCAGTCGCTCGTTGACCTCAACACCTTCTCGACCGACATGACGAAACGTCTGGACGACACATACTATTCGGTGCTCGAGAAGGTGAGCACGCTACAGAATACAGTCATGGCCATAAAAGACCTGGCGGAGACGTCACGGCAAATCTGCGAATCGTTTGACAAGGACTCTCGCGACCTTGAGAGCGACATTACCAGCCAGCTGACCGCCGTCGGGAACCTCGACGACCAACAATCGAGGATCTCGGGCCTGCAAGGCCGCATACACGATGGGCGCGCGAAGATCCAGTCGCTGACTGGCCGGATGGACGTTGTCCGGAAGCGCATAGAAAGCTGGGAGCGGGCGGACAGGGCGTGGCAAGAGCGGACGCGCAAGAGACTCAAGATCATCTGGTCGGCTACGTCCATCTTGACCATCCTCATCATTGCGCTTGCGGTAGGCGTCAAGTACACGTCCATGGGCCTCGGCAGCACGGACGGAGATTCTTCCGAGGCAGCATCGCTCGGTTGGCTCAGCTTATCCAACCAGTCTCGACCAGCGACCGAGGACGCCAGCGAGACTAGCAGGACACTCTTGTGGAAGATGCCGCCGACTGACGACGGGCAGCTGCGGGCGTTTGATGAGCTCTAGCCGTAGAGGCCGGGCACTCGAGCGCTCTGCATTGAGATGTGTGATTTCCCTGCAGTCGACATGATACGGCAGCTTCGTCACAGTCTCAGTTGCTCTATTTGGTCGTCAGGCCGCCACGCCATGTTTGGTCGAGAAGCCGAGAGCGAAGAGGGCTCCATGGCAGAAGATGCCGCGAGTTCGGCATCGCCGAGCAAGGCAGATGCTTGCATGCATATCAATACCTATATATATACACTGTACACGTTTACGACTACGAGCATGCCCATTTGAGTAACTCAAGCCTGCTATGTCACACTACTGCGCGGCAAATCACAATTGTTGCCTTACAGCTACACATAGATGGCACAACTAGATGGCGGCATCAACGACGCGTCGCAAGCTGACCCTGCGCCATGACGACGTGCAGTTCTCACCCCCCACAGCCACAGGCGTGGAGCCGTTTTATTGCCGACCGGAGGCGGTGCAGTTCCCTGTTTCGGGGGAGCCACATCCCTGGCTTCCCTCGGCGCGTAGCGGTGACGGGCGCCTAGGTTTCGCTGCCGTGAGCCGAGAGAACGGCAGTTCCAGGGCATGCATTTGGCAAGACAGACAGCGGATCAGGGAGACGTGAGATGAGTTCTGCAGGGGCCACGGGAGGAATCACGGACAGATACGGCTGTGGTCGATGTGAAGCTGCGCGAGACATTTCGGCACTTGGCTCTTCGGGGCAAACAAGGATGCCCTGGGACAGGTCGCCTGGGGACAACAAAGTTTGAATAAGGCTCATTCAAAGCTTGGCGACGTTTGTCATGCCGTTTTGCTCTCAACCCCGTCCGGCGTCCCTCCAAGTGTGCTCCATGCTCGGCCTGTGTCGTAGTTCTGGCGGGCAATCTCCGATGCTAGCAGCGGACTGCCATGAGGGCGCATGGCATGGGCGCATCTGCGCATCGCTGCACCGCCTGTGACAGGCAAGGTACTGGGAAACCAAGTGGCCCCCCGCCGGGCCGTATTAGAGCGGTACTTTTACAGGCGTGCTCTGGCGAGGGGCGCAGGCTGCTTGTTCAGGTTGCTTTCCAGTAAGGTATGGTAAGCTTTCTCAACGCTGCAGCCGTTGTCACAGGCCGCGCAATTGCCGCAATGCACGGGAAGTCCAACTTGCATCGTCGACGAGTTCCAGACCCTTTCGAGACAGTGCTGGCGCTTGTGTGACGCGCTCAAGCAGCCTCTTCCGGGGGCACCGGTGGCTTGGCCGCTCGGCGCCCACGTCATGGCCCGCTAGAGTGGCTCCCCCAAGCGCCGTGCCGGCTCAGCCAGGACTGACTGCAGAGGATGGCGACCTGGAGGGCTGGGCTGGTGGACTCCTCGGACGGTGCCGTACTCGGGCGGCGGAGCCTGCGATGGCATGGATGCAACGAGGTGCTCGGGCCGAAGCATGTATAGAGGCACTCGCCCGCCTTGGAATGCCTCACTCTGCACGCTCTCTGCACGCAACCATCCACTCACTGTACCTGCTTCTCCACTCTCCCCCGAGTCGCTGGCCCATCTCTCCGCCGTCTCTCTTGCTTACCTGCCTGCCCTTGCTGAGCTCAGCGGTCGGGCCCCCGCTGACGACACCGCCTGCCCCGCCAAAAGCTTCGAGCTTGCCCGAGCGGTTCCTGACCGGCGTCTGGCGACGACCAAACCTCCGTCCTCGAGCGCCGTGCCACGTCGCCGCGCTTCCGTCGACATAAACCTGCGCCCGACAAACCAGCAAGCAGACGTACTTTGTGTCGCTAGCAGTCGCATCGCTCGACTCGGCCATCCTCTTTCTGGACGGACCAGCGCACACCTCGCAAGCCATGGCCCCCGCCGAGGACGAGCCCGCGAGGGCGACGATGGAGCTGCCCATCCGCGACGCCAGCACCGGCTCTGTGCCGCCGCCTGGCGTGACGCTGACGGGCAAGCAAGAACACTGTGCGCTCCCCCCGAGATATTGCGCCCCGTGATGTAGTGTCGCCGCTGCGCTGGCGAGCACGGCTAACCTCAAACAGATCTCAAGCGCGAACTCATGTCTCAGCAAGTCAAGTGGGAGATCAACGAGCTTAACTCGCCTACAGCGCTGCAGCGGTTCGGCGCGCCCTTTAGATCCGAGCAGGGCGAGGTCTCCCCGCAAGAGTCCGAGCTGCCCATCCTGCGATACATCTTTGTCAAGCATGTCCGCGATTTTCCCTTTCTCGATAAGGCCCGGGAGAAGGAGTTTTGGCAGGACAAGCTGCAAGTCGTGCGTAACCCCGTCCAAACACCCCGCATATGCAAGTCTCAGGACCCTTCTGACATGGGCCCTGAAGTTTCTCGAGTCGTTCGCCGGAAAGCAGATATCGTCCTCCGAGGACCGTCTCGAGGAGACCAAACGCCGCAAGCTCGCCATCAAGGCCCAGAAGCTGGTCGAGCTCATGATGGTGTCCGGCATCGGGACCTCGTCTGGGTTCGAGGAGCGCATACGATTCTCTGAGATCGAAATCGTCGACAGCAACGCAATCGACACCGGCGTCATGCACACGATGCCCGAAGGCAACTACATTAACGGCTGGGACGTCAACGTTGCCGGAGTTCGCGTCATTTCTGTCAAGAGGAACATCAGGTATCACAAGCACGCCGAGTTCATGCTTCGCATCAAGAGGAAGGGTGAACTTGAATATTTTGTCGGCCGTAGATACGGAGACTTCGCCAAGCTGTACAAACAGCTGCGCACCGAACTGCCCGGCAGAGTCTTGCCGCAGCTGCCCAAGAAGAACAAGTCCAGCTCGACGACGTCTGGCTTGCTCCCATCCTGGGGCAATGGCGACGACTCCGACGCGTCTTCGATCTCGTCAGTGTCGACTCGCTTCGCCAGCGTCCCGCCGGAATCCGAAAGCGCGCCATCGCTGCTGTCCCCAACAGCTGGTAGGAACATGCGCTTTCCCTGAACGCCCCCCATACCCGAGCTTACATCCCTACTAGGCCAAATAAGCAACAGAAGACCAGGATCCGTTGCATCGGCCAGATCAATACGCTCCCGAGCGTCTCCCCGCCCGTCGGTCGAGGGTCGAGGCAGTCCCAGTGTGCAACCCGGCACTCCCAAAAACGATGTACGTACCCCAGCACATCTAGGCATCCTCGAGACTTACAACCAGCGCAGACTTTCGTGCTATGGCGTGAGAACCAGCGGATCTCTCTGCGTGCTTGGATCCGGTCCTTGCTTCATCACCCGCAAGTTGCCAGCACGAGGGCCATGCAAAACTTTCTAAGCGGCGATCCTATGACCCCTTCGGACGAGGATGTAGACGACATTGTCAGGCGAAAGGCGGTAGACGAGAAACGCATAGAGGAGCAGAAGAAGTTCTACGAGATTGCCAGGCAACGCGCTGCTGAGCTTGACGAGTACATGGAACAGTAGGAACCCAAGTGTACCTCCAACCTCAACCTTGCTGACACACGCCCAGATTCCGACGAGACATTGTGGAGCGCAACGGCCTCACCATGCTCTTCAAAGAAATCAAGGAGAAGCAGACAATAGAGGACCTGAGCATTCAGTATCGCAAGTTTGCCGAGTGGCTCCGGATCGAAATCGCCGCCGTCATCTATCACCTTTTCCTCGCCGAAGACAACTCGCCCGAGATGTTCGCCCAGGCGAGGCGAATACATTCGCTCATCCCTTACTCCGTCATCAAAAACGTCATCCGGATCGCAAACCCCGCGGCAGTCATGTCGGGGATCCTGGACATTTTCCTGGCCCAGCCCTTCGGAACTCGGTCGTTGATGCAACGCATCTTCTCGCTGACCTTGAATGACGGCATCAAGAGCTTCCAACGGTCAATCGACACCTTGACGGGCAAGATTGGGGACCCCGTCTTTACAGAGAAGCTGCAGAAATACACGAATGCAGAGGAGGATGTCAAGATAGCCATCCGCGAGGAAGCCGAGAGTGAGGGCATCGACATCATCGTGGCAATCTTGAGATCTGAATTGATCGAACCGGAGTTGTCTGGAGAGCAGATCCAGCGACTATTCAATGCATACGTTGCCTTCAACAACGCAGTCGAGAACGTTGACGAAGAGCTCAAGCAGGGCGCGCAGCTCTTCTCGTACCTCAAGCAGCTTCTGAAGCTTTGTACGAGACAGCGCGACAAGGCCATGATGCTGGGCCTGATCGAGGAGCCCGTCACGTTGCAGCTCTTCCGCGACCTCTTTACGATTTTCTACGAGCCGCTAGTGAGGGTGTACAAGTCTGCGAACGTGTACAACAGCGTCACCGACTTCGCGGTGTTCATAGACGACATGATCCAGGTATTTGACAGCAGGAGCCACTCGAACGGAAAAGCAAAGGCAACTAACGCTAGATGACAGGTCGTAGACAAATGCAGAGAGCAGGATGCCTCGGCAGACCCTAACCAGACGGTGCAGGCGTTCATCGACTTATGCCAGCGGCACGAGCACAACTTTTACAAGTTTGTGCACGAGGTGCACACTCACGACAACGGCCTGTTCACGCAGCTCATGGGGTGGATCGAAGGGATCCTGGAATTCCTCCGCAAGGGGCCAGCGAACGGGACGCTCAACATCAACGCGCTCTTCGAGGGAGGTGTCGCCGCAGGCATCCTGAAGAAGGACGTGGCGGTGGATGAGATCAACGCCCTCATCGCGTGGCAGGAGGCGCGCAAGAAGTGGCACAACGACAAGACGCGGCAGAAGATGGCGGCCGAGGGGCAGCCGGGAGGCAGCATGGGGGCGATCGGCGTGGGCTTCAGCTCTTCCGACTTTGGGCTGGACGGCCAAGACCTGCAGGAGATGGCGTACGACGAGGCGTCCGAGTCGGATGAGGAAGCAGAAGAGGAAGATGAGCTGGACCCTATCGAAGCCGAGCGGCGGAGGCGGTCCAAGCAGCAAGACCGACTTAGACGGTCGGCGGGAGAGCCGGTGAAGCCATCGGTCTCCGAGGTGCACCACTTGAAGGACAACTTCTTGGTGATGCTGCGAGAGGTCCTGGCAGACTAGAGGGGGGTGGTCTTTGTATATCCCAGGGATCGTTGAGCGTTGCTTAACTTGCCCGGTTGCCGAAGATAGATAGGTACCTGTAGACACCCAGCTCGTAGACGCGCAGGACGCAGCCCGATAGACGACAGGCTAGGTAGCCGAACGACGGGGCTGGCTATCTGCGAGTCGAGAAGCGGGTATCTCAATGGACGATGGCCCGGCATGTCCGCTAATAATACAGTGCCTATTCGTGCTTTGCTCGTGCTCTGGACGTTGTGACGAGGGTCTCCGGCGTCGAGCCTCGGGCAGTCTATGACGCCCGCGATTGAGCCCCCGGATTGGCGTGGCCGTAGTGGGGCGGGCTGCCATCCGTTGGCCTGCCATGTGATCCGCTGCAGAGTACCGACCGCGGACGTCGGGATGCAGTCGATGCCACGCAACGAAGGAGGAAAAAAAAATAAGGGAAAATGCTGCCGCAACGGCGCGAAATATGCGATGCACCAGCTCGCGGCATCCCGCTCGCCGCCGTCTGCAGAGCTTCGTCGACGTCTTCCCGGGGGGGCTTCGCATACAGCGAGGGCCGTTAATTAGGCTATTGCCTGGGCGAGGGCTGCTAATGGGCCGACGCTGATTGGCCGGATGAACCGAGGAGCCGAGCACCTCTCGTCCCGACGCAGAGAGCCTCTGCCAGCGCGAGCGCAAAGAAACCAACTTCCCGGACCACCACCTGCATCACCACCATCCACCCACCCGCCAAGCTCGACGCCGTCGCGGATGCAGCTTGGTCAGCGCGACTCTTGTTGACGATGGCTTCTTCCATGGCTTTGAGGAACATGGCCTCTGGCTCTGCTGTGCGTCCTCGCCCTCCCCCCCGTCCCTGCTGCTCCTCGTGCCCCCTGCTTCGAGCCGTGCTGACCGAGAGCGTTGCGTTGTAGTTTTCGCGGCTTGCGAGAAACCAGGCCAGGGCCTTCTCGACGACGCGACCGGCTGGTGAGTGAAACATGCCCTGAGATGGCGCAGGCCGAGGATTGCCGACTGACTGGATGCCGCTGCAGCCCGGATTATCACCAACAACCCGCTGAGGGCCAAGGAGGCGTCGCCCTTCGTGAGCACCAAGTACCCCGTCATTGTGCGTTCTCCCCAATTGCCCTGCCTCGGACTGCCCCCGATTGACCATCTCCCCAGGACCACGAGTACGATGCCCTCGTCGTCGGCGCCGGCGGTGCCGGCCTGCGAGCTGCCTTCGGTCTTGCCGAGGCGGGCTTCAACACGGCCTGCATCTCCAAGCTCTTCCCTACCCGAAGCCACACCGTCGCCGCCCAGGGTGGCATCAACGCCGCGCTGGGCAACATGCACGAGGACGACTGGCGATGGCACATGTACGACACCGTCAAGGGCTCCGACTGGCTGGGCGACCAGGACGCTATCCACTACATGACCCGCGAGGCCCCGGCCTCCATTGTCGAGCTCGAGCACTACGGCTGCCCCTTCTCCCGAACTGAGGATGGCAAGATGTGAGTTGTCCAGCCCCCAGTGGCCCAATGGCCTTGTTTTTTGGTCTGCCGCAGCTGACGGTTCATTTCGCACAGCTACCAGCGAGCCTTCGGTGGTCAGTCGCAAAAGTACGGCAAGGGTGGCCAGGCCTACCGATGCTGCGCCGCCGCCGACCGAACCGGCCACGCTCTCCTGCACACCCTCTACGGCCAGTCTCTCCGACACAACACCAACTACTTCATCGAGTTCTTCGCCTTGGACCTGATTATGCAGGACGGCGAGTGCCGCGGTGTCCTGGCCTACAACCAGGAGGACGGCACCCTGCATCGCTTCCTCGCCAACCACACCGTCCTGGCTACCGGTGGCTACGGCCGTGCCTACTTCAGCTGCACGTCGGCGCACACTTGCACTGGTGACGGAATGGCCATGGTTGCCCGTGCTGGTCTCCCCAACCAGGATCTCGAGTTCGTCCAGTTCCACCCTACCGGTATCTACGGCGCCGGCTGCCTGATCACCGAGGGTGCCCGTGGTGAGGGTGGCTACCTGCTCAACTCCGAGGGTGAGCGCTTCATGGAGCGATACGCCCCTACTGCCAAGGATCTTGCTTCCCGAGACGTCGTCTCCCGATCCATGACCATGGAGATCCGCGACGGCCGCGGTGTCGGTGCCGAGAAGGACCACATCTACCTGCAGCTGAGCCACCTGCCCGCCGAGATCCTCGCTGAGCGTCTGCCCGGTATCTCTGAGACCGCCGGTATCTTCGCCGGTGTCGACGTTCGCAAGCAGCCCATCCCCGTCCTGCCCACCGTCCACTACAACATGGGTGGTATCCCCACTCGCTACACCGGTGAGGTCATCACCGTTGACGAGAAGGGCCAGGACAAGGTTGTTCCCGGCCTCTACGCTTGCGGTGAGGCTGCTTGCGTGTCTGTCCACGGCGCCAACCGTCTGGGCGCCAACTCCCTGCTGGATCTCGTCGTCTTCGGCCGTGCCGTCTCGCACACCATCCGCGACAACTTCACCCCCGGAACCCCGCTCAAGCCCATCCCCGCCGATGCCGGTGCTGAGCACATCGAGGTCCTGGACAAGGTCCGAACCGCCGACGGCCCCAAGAGCACTGCCGAGATCCGCCTGGCCATGCAGAAGGCCATGCAGACCGACGTCAGCGTCTTCCGAACCCAGGAGAGCTTGGACGAGGGTGTCCGCAAGATGGTGGAGATTGACTCGATGTACCACGAGGTTGGCATGAAGGACCGCAGCATGATCTGGAACTCGGATCTGGTTGAGACCCTTGAGCTGCGAAACCTGCTGACTTGCGCGTAAGTTTTTGACCTGCTAACATGCACACCCTTCGCGTGACCGCTCGACTGACAATGCCTCACAGCGTCCAAACCGCCACTGCCGCCGCCGCCCGAAAGGAGTCCCGTGGCGCCCACGCCCGCGAGGACTACCCCGACCGTGACGACCAGAACTGGATGAAGCACACGCTCAGCTTCCAGAAGAAGCCCCACGAGAAGATTGAGCTGTCCTACCGTGGTGTCATTGCCACTACCCTGGACGAGGCCGAGTGCAAGCCGGTTCCTCCCTTCAAGCGTGTATACTAGATGACGTCGACGGAAGGGTGGGTTGAGCACGTGTCTGAGTTATTGGCGGGAATCAGCAAAAGTAACTGCGGTGCGTCTTCTTTGTTGTAAGACATGCGATATCCGGGAACAGTAGATGCGGTGAGAGGAGGAAGGTTTCAAGGGGAAGGGGGGGAGCGGGAGCGGAGCTGGTAGCCCTCTCGCAGTCAGGCTGAGACGGTGCCGATGTATTTGTTCTTACGGGGCTATATAGCAAAGTGAAATCTGTAAACAGCCTCCTACGTTTGCAAGTGATTTGGGGGTGGTGCATGTGAGAGCAGACGGCCGGCTTTGACCAGTCTACCCGACAAAACTTGAAGACTCCAAAACTATATACAAACAACCAAAGCACGCTTCCCATTGCATAGGCTCCCAGTTCAGGAGGAGCTGTCCAGAACGCCGCAAGTCAGTCATGTATCATGAGCAGATGTTGGGCATATCCCGGCCCCCAACAAAGCTCGCAGTCCCAACTCCCAGGACTCCTTTTTTTCCGCCTTTGCCACCCAAATCAGTTTTCCTCGTACATCTGCATCAGCTGGGCCTTGATGTTGGTCATCTGGCTGTTGTGGAACTTCTCCTTGTTCTCCAGGGCGGCGACGCGCTCCTGGAGGCTGGCGATCCTGTCGTCCTTGACCTTGAGGGCGGCGCGCGTCGACTCCCGGCCCAGGGCGAGGCCCGCGGTCCGGCGGGCCGACGTGACGAGCAGCTCGTGGACGGCGTGCAGCACGGAGGCCTCGATCTTCTGGCCGCGCAGGAGGGTCATGACCTGGTCGGTGACGTCGGGGGGGTTGGCGTCGGGCTGGCTGCTCGACGGGGTGGGCGGGTGTTGGTCGGAGGTGAGGCCTCCCTTGGCGGCGGGCGTCTTCTCCGGCGTCGGGAGGCCGGCGGGGAACGGGTCTTCGAAGCTGACGGCCTTGAGGCGCTTGGCGTCTGTGCTGGGGAAGAGGGTGCGGGCGACGGATGGGGTCTGGGGATGTTCGGGGGCGTCTGCGCAGCGGCCTGACGTGGCACGCGTGAGCCTCTCGGCGCTCCTGGCTGCGAGCTCGGCCATCTGCTGCTCTTCGTCGGAGCCCATGTCGCTGAACTCGTCGTCGTCGTCGTCGTCAGGCACGGCTCGTTTCCTCTTGGAGGGCGGCGGGCAGGGCGTCCCCATGCTCGCCTCCGCCTCCTCCTCAGCCGTTGCCCTCGCCGTTGCCGTGGATGCCGCGCTCGTCATCCTAGCTTGGCTGCCGGCGAACGCAGGGCTCGGTCCCTTGTCGTCGTCGCCACTCTCCGGGGTGCTGATGCCCTTCCCCGGGGTATCGGAGTCGGCTTCGCTGCGGCTGCGGCCCGATTGCACCTGGACACCGAAGGACGTCAGGGGCCGCTGCGTGAAGGACGGCGTCCTGGGCCTCGGCGGTGGCTGCTTCTCAGCGTCGACGGGGTCGACGGCCGACTCGCGGAGGACTGCGTCGTCTCGCCACAGGAAGAACTTGCAGAAGGGGTACGTGTTGCACGAGAGGAAGAAGCGGCCCTTGTTGGGGCTGTCCTTCTTGACCTCGCGCAGGGCGGCTTTCTTGCGCGGCTGGCAGTTGCCTGCGCGCGAGCGTCATGTCAGTTCCCCGTTCGTCTGCGTGTCGTCGCAATGGCCGGCCGTTGGCCACGGTTATTAGGTTTGGGGTTGGATGGTTTAGACTTACACCACCACTCTCCGTCCTGCCACAAGCCGTCGAGGCGCTTCTTCTCGGAGCGGGGCGGCGTCTCGGGTTCGGGACGACGGTATCTGTTCCTCTGGCGACGAGGCGTCGTCGGTGCTGCCGTCGAACCCATGGGGTCTGTCGTGGATTGCAGAGCTCCGGCCTGCTCCGTGATGATGGTCTGAGGTCGTTTGTGTTGGCGCGGTGGAGGAGGGTGGAGAGCGGTGGCGGGAGCGGCCGCTAAAACACCTGCCGATGCGGGGGGGCTGGGTTGCGGGCTGGGGGCTGAGATACGCCCACCTTTTGTTCAGCCGCTCGAGCCAGCATGGATCGCGGTCCCCTAAGCCTCCAGTCTTGCTCTGTTTATAGAGTCGTTGCTGCCAATGGCAGGAAACTTGCCACAAAGACGGTCCTCAGGAACAGGTCCAAAGAGGCACACCTTCACATCGCACGTCCACGGATGATGCTTAGAGACTTGGCCCCTGAATTGCAGGTGTATATACATACGACATGCTTGTGGTATGAGCAAGGCGCTTCTTGATGCACAGGTCCTTCTCGTCGACTTCCTAAAGCTTGAACCCACCCTGTACACGCTGCTGAAAGACCCCTTGATCGTCGTATGTCGCACTGACCTTTCGGAGAAATGCCAAGTTCTCTCGGCCGTACGACTGCAGCGGTGTCTGGTACGGCGCCGCATAGTTGAGATACTGAAACCTCTGTAGTAGCTTCCTCTCCCTCGCATGCGTTTCCATGCAAGACAGGGCACGTCGTGCAACGTCTTCTACTGCCTGTCTCGTAGATGAATCTGGCCACAGTGCCGACAACAGGAGGACTGTTGAAATTACTAGGTCAGTGCCCGAGGGTTTTGCATACCAAGTACGCCATGGCGTGACTTACTGAAGCCTTTGTCGCCGAACCCGAGCCCGAGGACATTTTCTTCTCTGCTGCGATGGCGCGGCAGCATCGCGCCGGCTAGGGGCTCAAAAGCGATGCTCCAGACCACTCCACCGGTGGGATCAAACGAGTACAGCGTCGCATTCAGGATGTCGAAGAGGTCCATCATAAGCTGTGTGGAAGGGTGGAACGTTGCCGTGGCAAAGAGCCAGTTACTGCATCGAGTCAGTTCCCTCCTCGCTCTGGCGATAGGTGTGAGTGTCTTACAGGGGGGGCGTCGCGCTCTCGTCGGCCAGCGTGGCCAGAGACGTGATCGAGGTGCTGTTGGAGATGGCCGGGATGGCAGACAGCTTTGCGAACACGGCAGGCCGGGGCTCGGGCTTGGTGTAGACGGCCGAGTTGGAGATGATCCACTGCTTGGATGTTGCGTTGAAAAGAAACCCAGTCACGAGGGAGGCGTGGACGTCGTAGTTGGGCGAACTCGCGAGATCCGTAAACGCCTCAAAGACGGCCGCTCGCTGAGATACGTCGTTGACAAGCTTCGTAGAAGAGATGTTCCCCTGTTGGAAGGTCGCCAGGTCGAAGCGGGTCACGATGCCAAAGTTGTTTCCCCCACCTTTGAGAGCGCGATACAGATCTGGCTCGGAGGTGCTGTTCACGTTCACCAAGTTGCCGTTGGCGAGAACGACCTGTTGATGTGTCAGATCGATCGCCAGCGATCGCACTAAATTTGGAATCCCAGCTGCGGGCTACTCGCCTCAAAGTTGACGACACCGTCACAGGCCCAACCCACACGGGTCGTGAAGTGCGAGATGCCTCCTCCAAGTAGCAAGCCCCCGACGCCCACCTGGCCGTTTCGCCCGCCGGCGACCGACACTGCGAGGGGATCCAGATGCCGGTATACATCGAGCCAGCAGGCTCCCGCGCCCACCATGACGACAGAGTGATCCTCGTTGGTCTCAATCGACGCCAGGCTGGTCATGTCGATGGTGACGCCATCGTCGGCGTTGGCGAATCCCGCCGCGGGACTGTGGCCCTGGCCTTTGACGGCGAAAACACAGTCATCCGTGGATGTGATGAGCGTGACGGCTTTTGATACGTCGTAGGCGCTTGACGGCCGTAGGATGCAGGCAGGACGAATGTCGGACTCCTGCAGCGACCAGTACGAAGCTTCCGTCTCGTTGTATCTCGAGTCACCGGGGAAGCTGACTTTGGAGCCGAGTGCCTGGCTGAGAAGGCTGCACTAACCATGAACATTAGCCGTCACTCCGTCTCGAATCGAAGCAGGCTTTCACCGCGGCCTTACACAGATGCTGGATGCCGAGACGGGGACGGCCAGCGCGGCCGAGCCCAGCAGAGTCGCAGGCTTCATTGTTTGATGCGAGCTCAGCACGACAAGACAGGTTGCTCATATACCATCTTTCACCGCCATTCAATGGACGCTTGGAACTCGTGCCGCTCCGTTATATACTTGATGCCTGCCTCGGCGGCGGCATCTCGGCATGGGGAACGCCCGCTAGCAGATCCGTGGATTCGGGCCGTTGGCCAGACCCTTGAGCGGCGTGTGCTTACGCGCGTTGAGTCCGGCCCGGGTTGGCATTTTTGACGACTTTCTCAACGGCTTTGAGTGGCTCCCTCCGTGGGTGGACCGCGAACAAAGTGCCTCGAGGTTGAAGAAGCTTGAAGGCAGGCGGCCAATTGAGGCCTTGCTTGGCGGCATGGCGAGGCTGGGGAACCGCATGGGCTTAATGCGCCTCCGTAAGCAGCTCGATGCAAGGAGTCGTATGCAGCAGACTGCGCCAAGCTCGACGGGCAGTAACCTCATCGAACTGCCCGACTGGGCCATTCCTGGCCCAACCGCGAGGGGAGGGGAGCCGGCCGGGACACATGCTCCCCTCCTCCATCCTTCCCGCTCCCCAGGATCCAAGTGCTCGGTAGTCTCGACCTCTCGTCTTGACGGCCTCACATGCAACACTCGACGTGACTGAGACTTCTTGTCGCTGTCGAAATCCCTCTCAAGATTCTTGTTCAAAATGGTGATTCGACGCCTTGACGTCTTCAAGCTCCGGAGAGCGTCCCGGAGGCGCGCGAGCCGTGGCAGGTGAGTTGCAAAGGCGGTTTCTAGCGACGAACCGTCCAGGCCTGCACCCGAGGACTGGGCCTGAAGGACAGAAGACGCACGTATCGACATCTAACCCATGCATCAAGTCGGCCGTGGGCGGCGGCAAGGACACCTCCATCGACCGCGCCTCTCCGCCCGGGCCTTCACGCAGCATCCCCTAGCCTGCCTCCTAACAGCAAGCTCCAGAACGGCGTCACGCACGTTCTCATCGTCGAGTTCCAGTCCGCCGAGGACAGAGAGACTACTACGTCAAGGGCGGCAGGGTCCGCCAAAAGCAACGTCGAGTCGTTCATGACTAGCCTCGGGCCGTGTCGCCGAGACGGCCAACGTTATCCATTTCACCCTAGGCGACTTGCAGCAGAATCCGGCAAACTCCAAGCCACTGGGGAATGGTGGATTATCGCGCGGACTAAAGTCCCTCATCAGAGTCGCTAATCAAGGGCGGCGACAGCTCAGTCCGAGATGGAGCGGCGACGGCAGCCGGTGGGTGACTTTGAGGCGGACCGCTCCGGGTTGGTATAGCATTCCCGTGCCGGCCTGGCTTCACCCGCTTCCGGTCATCGCGCAGCAAGACCCAACAATACAACCACATGTCCATAAGCAGCATCCGGGCATTCGTACAAGCTTCTCCGTCGCCTTTCGCTCAGTGCCCAACGGTGAGCACGCCACAAGGCCAGGGATAAGCAAGCCCCTTGGGTCCGCTGAAGGGCTCCACGTGACACCGCGTCTTCCCCTTTCCACCTCGCAGGTCTCTGCGCCAAACTTCATCGCCAGCTGATCCCTGGACGCACCACCTTGCACCCTTCATTCGCTCGTTTCTTCCCCCCCTTCTTCCCCTACCTCGCTCACGCTGCACGCCTCGTCCGCCGTGCAGCCCACCCACGTCAGAAGGCACCGAAGCAGGATTTTCGACGCCCATGGCCTCACGTGTGCCCTTTTCGTGCCGCCTGGTCGGCCGCCTGGCTGGCCGGCCGGCCACCTCGTCCCCCTCGAGCTTCACAGCTCGCCCCGTCGTGCGCCAGCAGCTGCAACAACATACGCAACGACAGAGCCGCCGCATGTACTCGTCTGAGCCGCCGCGCAGCAGCAACGCAAACAGGATCAAGTTCTGGCCCTTTTTCGGCATCGTCGCCCTCGGCTCGGCTGCCTATGTCACGCTGGTGGACCGCCGCAAAGGTACGGCTCCCTCGGCGCCGTCGCACGTCGTCGTGGTCGCAAATTGATGCTCATGCCCTTTTCAGAGATGCCTCCCGCCATCGAAAGCCCCAAGACTGCTGGGCAGCTCCCCCAACCGCCCAAGTCGACGCCCACCTTCAACCCCGACGACGTGACCGTCTTCTTCGTCCTCGGCGGCCCCGGCGCCGGCAAGGGCACCCAGTGCGCCCGCCTCGTCTCGGAGCACGGCTTCACCCACCTCTCGGCCGGCGACCTCCTCCGCGCCGAGCAGGAGCGCCCCGGCTCGCAGTTCGGTGACCTCATCAGGAACTACATCAAGGACGGCCTCATCGTCCCCATGGAGGTGACGGTCCAGCTGCTCGAGAACGCCATGACAGACGCCCTGCGCAAGTCCGGCTCCTCCAAGGGCCGCTTCCTCATTGACGGCTTCCCCCGCAAGATGGACCAGGCGCACAAGTTCGAGGAGGCCGTCTGCCCCGCCCGCCTGGTGCTCTTCTACGACTGCCCCGAGGACGTCATGGAGAAGCGTCTCCTGAACCGCGGCAAGACCAGCGGCCGCGCCGACGACAACGCCGAGAGCATCCGCAAGCGCTTCCGCACCTTTGTCGAGACGAGCATGCCCGTCGTCGACTACTACGATAGCAAGGCCAAGGTGATCAAGATCGACGCCACGGCCTCCCCCGACCAGGTCTCCGTCGAGACCCAGAAGCGCCTCACCGAGAAGCTGGGCGCCGATTTCTAGATACCAACCTCGCTTCTAGAGGCAGACACTTTAATCCAACCTCCCTCTTGTTATTATATTTGGAGCACAGGTCCTTTCAGGTTTCTTTTCTGTCCGTCATGATCTTGGTTAGACGCGGATATCCGCATTTAGAACAGAGGGGCCCGCTGGCCAGGGGTTTACGCCTCGTCATTTTGAGCCCATCGTCGGCTATTCTTCTTTCATGTGCTATTAGACAGCTCAAGTGCGTGCGTCCTATTATCGCATTCAAATGATACTTGACGCGCTTTTGGGCCATCCTCCCAGATCGTCACTTCGGCCGTGCACTGCGTTACTGTTTTGACTTTTTTTTTCTCTGGTTTCATTCATTGATTCTATTTGCCGAGAAGCTTGCCCTCCCGGATGCTGGAGGGCAGAAACATCTGATGCTGAACCGGCTGCGCCATTCGCAAAAAAAAGTCTACCCGTCTTCGGTCGGGCTTTGTGGTGGTCCGACCCGACGATGTATTAACACAAAAGTTCGGTATCCCAGATACCTGCCTTCCTCCCATTGCCAAAGCGACCGCCCCTCCATCTCGTGCCGTTACTTTTCTGGTAATCGTCAAATTCCTTTAATCGTCATTGTCCGTCCGCTCGCGCTGCTGTCGCCGTCCGCCAGCGCCACCAGGGCCGCCGAAGCCGGCGTTGTTCATCTTGCGCTCCAGCTCCTGAACCTCGCGCTCCTTCTGGGCCTTGGCGTTGGCCTGCTCCTGGCGCAGGACGCCCAGGACATTCTGCAGGGTCGACCTCCAGTGGTCCACCCGCGTGGCGAGCTCCTGGTACTGCTTTTGGGTGAAGACGCGGTACGTGACCTTGTGGACCAGGAACATGCTGCGCTGCTGGGACAGCTTGCCCTCGACCAGGCCAGCCCGAATCACGTCAATCGCCCACATCTCGATGTCGTCCTCGGGGATTTGGAGAGCTTTGGAAATCTTGGAGTACTCGATCTCACGGCTGGGCGTGGCCGCTGCCAAGCTGGCGAAGGTCAGGAGGCGCATCTTGCGGTGCAGCTTGTCGTGGTCAAGCTTCTGCTGCTCGACCCAGCCCTGGTGCTCGTCGTTGAAGTCGTTGTAGTCCTCGAGGTCCTGCTCGGCGAAGATGTCCAGCAGTTGCGAGTAGACGGGATGGGAATCGCTGAGGGCCTGGACGCTGGGGATGCCGCGGAGGTCTTGGAAGAGGAAGTGGGTGTTGGAAAGAATGGCCATCTTGACGGCGCGCAGGGATAGTCTTTGAGCGTCCTCGGAAGCGATTTCCTCCTTATCATCGGCGTCGAACGTTCGGAGGGCCTTGAGAATGAACTCGTAGCTGGTCCTGCAAGGGGAAGGCACGGTTAGTCCACCATTTTGTGATCCAATAGCGTTCGCAGCCGCGACTCGTGCCCATCGTCCCGAGTTCGACAGCTGTTCCACCTCGCAGAGGAAGTACTCACTCATCCTCGCCAGCCTCCGAGGCGACATCAGCCACCTCCTCGTACAGCTTGCGCTCAATCTCCTCGCCGGTGCCCCACGTGTCTATCCACTCCGGCAGGTTGTCCAGGTACGGCCTCAGGTTGTCGAACATGCTGTGTGCCTTCAAGAACTTGAGGATCTCCATGAAGACGCGCGCCCGGATCGGGTCCTCCTGGTCGAGAAGGTTGAAGACGGTCGCGAGAGCATTCAGCGACAGGCCGGGGCCATGGACAGGCGAGTTGGCGAGGGGCTTGGCGAAGTTGCCGCACAGCGCGGGCAGATACTTCTTGGGGTCGGCGGACTGGAGGACGAGGTGGATCATGAGGTTGGAGGCGGCCGTGTACTCCTTCTCGGGGACGGTGTTGAGCGCCTGCGAGGCGGCGACCAGCTTGGCCAGGACCTCTTCCTTGGGCGCCTCCTTGGCCACCAACTGCTTTGCCTCCTCGGCCTTCAGGTACTCGGCCATCTCCTTGGCGAGCTCCTCGAAGGATCCATCGACAAAGAGCAGCTGGGGCTGGCCATTGCTCTTGGTGGCAGGCATCTTGGCCTCGTGTACGGTCGATCGCTTCGTCGCCGGTCGGTCGCTATATCTCGGTCCTCGGTAGGCGGGCTTGACTGACGAGTCGGGAGGAGGCGAAGCTGTCTCGCGATCGGCTGGGGGCGACGGTCTACAGGAGAGGAGGGGGTGGAACTCGAAAATCTGAGGTTAGGTGAGCGTTTGGCAGGGTCGGCGCCCGAATAGCCCTGTGGTGGGGCCCTGAGATGACTGTCCCCCGCCGATTTTTCTGCCACGCTCAATGTGTGGGCGCTAAGCGAGGGCGGTGACGCGGTATATCTGACCATGTGACATGGCACGTGCACCGACGCAGTCGGAGGCTTTCTTCCGGCTCACGACGACAAAGCACACTCCTCCGGAGCACCGAGTATGGTATCTGTATCGTAGTCAGGCGGCCAACTTCGTCGTTTAATCGGCACGGCAATAGGTGTCCCAAAATTATGTATGATTCTCTCAAATACCAACATTGCAGCGTCAAATAACTTCCAGCATCGCTTGTAGAATAACCATGCCAGGGAGCGTGTAAGACGCTCAGCCCAAACCACCAGCTGAGTCCAACTCCTCCTTGCCTCGCAACACCCGCGCCCTCCCGAATGCCTAGGAAGATGTTGGCCAAATACTCACAAACAAATCACACCATGCATACCCAGTATCGTAGCGTCCTATGCCCCAATATCTATATACAATCCTGGCACAATAAACACGCATTGGCCTGCAGGGTCACAACGGAACCGATTCGAGGGGGTGCGAAAGGAGCCGCGGATTTCAAACCCAGACTCGCTCATCGCCCGGTGACCTTTGCCTTCTTTTTGGCCTTTGTGGCCGCGGCGTCTCCTACCGGGTAGATGCTTGCGCTTTCGTCCGGGTAGAGCTGCTGGTCTCCCTTACCCCCCATCCCCATAAACTCGCCGGGAGCTCTTTGACTGTCGGGGGCCGATTCCTTCGACGTGTTCGTAATGCGGTGCTTGTTCTTGGAAAATACCTTGACGGGGTTTTGGTCGTCTCCGACATCAAGCTGAGCCGTCACTTGGACGGAGTTGAGCGATGCGAGCAGGGTTCTTTCGCGAACTGGCGCCCGACGATTGACTTCGAGACCAGCGATGCCCCCGACGAGACCACCAGTGCTATCGTTGACCGCAGGCGCGCTCTGGGTTAGCCATGGGTGCGACAGGCATTGATCAATGGTGAATCTCTTCTCCGGGTCCACAACCAGCATCGAGTCGATGAGGTCGACTGCATCAGTCAGCATCGCGCACATCTAGGAACGGACGATCCACTCACGCGCTGGGTCGCCAACAGAATCCCAATAAGGAGAAGGGTAGTCGAAGCGACCGCTCTTGATCTGTTGGGACAATGTGAAAGGAAAGTCCCTCGAGTAGAGCTCGTCTGAAAATGGAGGGAAGCCGCAAAGGCAGATATAGAGGACAACTCCAAGTGACCAGACGTCTACCGCTTTGGTGTACTTCCGCTGCTTGGAATCCGCGAGAATCTCGGGTGCCACGTAGCTAGGCGTGCCACAAAGCGTAGTCGTGAACGACTCCTCACCAATGATCTTGGCCAGGCCGAAGTCGGCCAACTTGACGTGCAAGTTCTTGTCAACCAGTAGAATATTCTCCGGCTTGATGTCTCGGTGTACGATGTTTCTTTCGTGCTAAGCGGAGAATAAGCATCAAGCTCTCGGCTACGGCGTCAGGCGTCAGGGCGGCTTACCAAATACTTGATGCCCTGGAACAGTTGCTTGAAGAGCTTCCGCGTCTCGTCTTCGCTCAGCTTCTGCTTCATCACAATGAAGTTGAACAGCTCGCCTTCCGAAGCCAACTCCAGCACGAGGTAGACTCTGTCACGCTCGTTGAATGTGTCTTTCAGGCATAGCACATTGGGGTGGCTGACACCCATCAAGACGCCAATTTCCTGTTGAAGCCCTTCCGTCTTCGACCGGTCCTCCATGCCGGGATGCTTGGTGAAGATTTTGACAGCATATCTTTGTCCCGATGACTTTTCCACGCACAGGTACACCTCGGCAAAGTGGCCTTTGCCAAGCTTCTCGAGAAGCGTGTACTGCTGCAGGAAGGCACTCGTTTGCCGGTTCTGGGGATACCTGAAGATGAACCTTGCTTTGCCATGAACAGCAATCTCGTCCTGGTCCTCCAGCTCGCGGCGCTGGTTGCGGCCAACAATGGCCTCATTCACGTAAGTTCCATTGCTCGACAAGTCCTCCACAATGGCCACGGTGTCCGTGCCTTTGTTTTCCGTGAACAACAGACAATGTCGGTTGGAAACAACGCCCTCGCTGACCACGACGTCTGGAAGTGAGGTAAGCGATTGGTCCCAACACGTAGCGCATGAGTCGAGCGGATGACATACCACACTCGGGATGCCGGCCTATCAGATAGCCACCGGACGCGACGTTCTTGATCTTGGTGCGCTCGTACGCCTCCTCTTCTTTCAGTGCCGCGCCCTTCTTTTCCTTTGCTGACACTTCTCCGTTGGCCGCGGCTGCGACTGAGTCTGGCAAAGGGCAAGCACTCCGCTTCTTCAGCACCAGAGGCTTGTCTCCGTACTTGGGGTCGAGGGGAACCAGGTATCCCCAAACGCCCTCCTTGGCCTCATCCTCGACCTCGTCGGATAGCGCGGGATGGCGGTCGACGTACTGGCTGAGCGGCTGCGTGTCCTGCGGTGGGGAGGAGAGGGCCTGGCTCTGAGCCCAACCGGCTTCGTCTGTCTTGCGCGGCGTGCCGTCTTCGGTTCTTGGCCCCGGCGGCGTCGCGGTAGGCTCCTTGCATATATCGCTGGAGACCTCGTTGGTAAGGCCGGTAAGAGGTGAGGGCAGGTGCTGCTTATTGACGACGGGGGTCTTGTCCTGTGCAGCCTGGGACAGGCGATCGGAGCGCCGGGGCTTCTTGGACTCGGTCGCGTCCTCGGGCAGCGAGCCCTGCGTTGGATGTCGGTGAGCGACCTGATGCGACGACTCTGTGCGCACAACCGAGGACATGGGGGGGAAGGGAGCTGGAGGGGAACGGGGCAGGCACAAACAACGGACGATGACTTACGCGATGACGCTTCAATTGGCTCTTCTCACTCCGAGGAGCCATGTCCTCGGTGGGCAACGGTACCCGTGGGCTGAAGGAAGGGTCGGGGAACAGCAGGCGTGGAACGGGGAAGCACAATCGGCAAGAGGTTGAGGTCGATGATGCCGCCAACCGTGAATCAAGCAAGATGACTGGAGGTGTTGGGAGAAGTGGAGGAGGGAGGGAAGCCTGGACTGGTTTGGGGCTTGGTGGTGGTGGTGACTGGAGCCGCGTTCCCCATGGATGACGGTCAGCCTCTTTTTGCGGGCCGTTCTGGCTCGCCGTTCGAATCGACAGGGCCTCTGTCTGTGCTTTGGGCGAAGCGTTGGAAAAGCCAGTGGAGCCGTCCCGTTCCCTGGCTGGCCGTTAGCTGTTAGCATTGAGGTAGGTGGTGGGGAACTAGGAGAGGCGGCGAGGGACGGAGAGGGCGAGAATGGAGGAGAGTCACGGAGCAAGGCAGCCGACCTACCGTGCTAGCAGGGGCGGTGCACGCTCCGGGCAGCTGAGTTGCTAGGCCCCTCGTGAACATCGCCTGCAGTCTCGACTGGGGTTTTGCCTGCACCCGCGATCCAGCACTTGACTTGGACGAGGTACCCGCCCATGCACATGCGCCGGCGCGGTACTTGTCTCCCAGCCAGGCAGCTACTCGTGCCTTAATACCAGGTGGTAGGGACCGTGTGCATGCCGGCGTGGGCGAGGTCAGCTGCCGTTGTCGCAGCATCCCGCAGAGTCACCTCTCGCCTTCTGCCATCACGGGCCTTTCACGGGGAGCCCGTGCGGCGCACACGCATTGGGTCAGAGGCGAGCGACCTGGAGTGCTGCTCGTGAATACCTACGCAATGTCTTACGTGTTGCTGAAGGGCAGGATCCCCGTAAACGTTCACGCCAGCGCCCAGGTTCCACTGTCGTCACGTCTGTTGCCCGGATGAGCAACGAGTGCCGCATGGCCATTCATGACACCGCAGCTTACTCGGTAGGTAGCTAAGTCGTAAGGTACTCGTAGTCACACTCATTGAGCGGCACAAACGTCCATCTCGGTGGCGCCGTCCCTGCTTACCGACTCACCGGGCACCGCATCAGGGCAGTAAGCGCTCGACACATCCGTCAACACCCGCTGCCAGGCGTCTTGTCGCCACAACTCCGAATAGTCTTTGTCTTCTATTACCATTAGAAACAACCTATCCATGCGGCACGCCATTGTAGCTTCCTTGTCAAAGCCCTTGCAGCGGGTCAAGGCTCACTCATGACGAGGCTCGACGCCGTGCTCTCTCTCAGCCCCCCATGTCTTCACTCATAACGTAGCCTCTGGTCAAACGCCGTTCACTTGAAACACGTCTCGAAATCAAGCCCTCTCCCTCTCCCTCTCTTTCTCTCGAGGGCCAACCTCTCAAACGCCAACGCCGTCTGACTCCCTTTCAGTCCACCAAGGCCTAATACTTGTGTGTCCCTTCTCGTGCAAGCAGCCCCGCCTCTTGTCCAAGCGCGGCCATCATCGTCGTAAGTGGTAGCATGTCTCATTACTGCGCGCCGACCCCCAGCTGCGCAGCCTCGGAAGCTCGTACAGCTGGTAGCAGAGCGTCAGGCCCGCCAGCCGATCCCAGAGTCTTGGCTCCTATTTCTCGGGGATGGGCGACTTCGCCAGTCTTCCGCCTGCGCTCACCCGCTTCTGCAACCGGGACTCTCTTTCGCGCTGCAGCCGCTCGTTCGCTGTTGAGTTGGCCGGAAGCGAAGCCAAGCCGTCGCCCGCTGACGCGTTGCTTCTGCCCACCTTCTGCTCGAAATATTGCTGCGCGAAACGCCCGAGGGGAAACGCGGGTAGCGATGCTGGGATCTCGGCGCCGTTTTGCGTGAGCAGCTCCGCCACTGGAAACGGGACCGCCTTACCCTCCTGGTCTGATGCTGTCACGCTCGGCGTCGGGGACGGCGACGCCGGATCGGCCGCTGCCAGTGCCAGCCAGACTGCGTGCGTTCCCCTCATCTTGTCCACCACGTTGGGGTTCGCCTTCAACGCCAGGGCGTACAGCACTTGTTGAATCTCGTTCCTCTTAATCGCGGCCAGCAACGTGTCATCTGCTGTGGCGTATCTCGACAGCGTCGGCGAGATGGGCTCAACGAATGCTCGATCCACATACTTGGCGGTGATGAACCTCAGTCGCTGCTCGCGGGTCGCCTGTGCGCTCGGCTTTTGAGCTGGGTCCAGTTTTGCCTCCCAGATCATGTTTGACAATCTGTTCCCGATGAGCAGGAGCAGTTCGACGATATCGATTGTGAAGGACTTGATATCCAGCGTGAGAGACCGCACTTTACTGATATGCGTGCCCAATGATCGATGAATGCCGCTGCACTCAATGCATAGTATAATGCCCAGGTTGATAGACACCCACTCGACCTTGGACCCAGAGCCGCAGTCCGCACACCACGAGTTCCCCTGGTCGGCGTCTCTGACCATTTGTAGAAGCTTGTCGGGGGTCTCGTCATAGCCAGAGCTACTTGTGCGCACCGCGCTCGGTCTCGCGCCGACCGTGATTCTGCGGAAGGGGACGCCGCTGTTGGAGCTGGAGTGATGGTGCGGACCATGGGCGCTGTGGCCAAGCGACTGTGTTTTGCCCGTCAGAATGGACCCGATGTCCCTCTTGATGGATGAGTCCCCAGAACTCTTGGGCGCTTCGGTTCGCTCTGGAACAGCTCGCCCTTCCATGGCGCTCTGCAAGGCGTTGTTTATCGACACAATCCAGCTATTCATGTCCTCCTCAGATGTCGCTTGATACACGCGTTTGAAATTCGGCGTGATGACTTCGAAGCAGAACCGTCGCTCAGCATTGCGTGCCTCGCGAACGGATGCCATGCGAAGGTCGATGGGATCCATATGGAGATCAAGCTTCTGCTTCCAGTTGCTGTACTCCGATAGTTTTCCTTGATCCAAAACAATCCAGAACCTATTGCAATGTTAGCGGCAACTCTGGCATCCATGCAGCTATCCATATGCTTACTTATGCCAGCCCTGCTTGTTCAAGTTGCGCGGATCCACGTGCCCGCCGGGTCTATTTAGCGCCCAAAGAAGGCCTTCCTTTCGCTGGGTCACAGCTGCTGCCTGCGCAAGATCTCGCTCCTCGAGGTCGCGAATTCCCTTGAACTTGGACGTTGGAGCAGGACTGCCGACGGAGGATTGTCCGAGACTGCCAGGAGACCTCGACAGCTCCACACCATGGCCGACACTTGTTTGGCTGCCGCCCATCGAGATAGCATTCTTAATCTGGGATCCCGTACTGTCGGCCCGGCCAAGCTCTGTGTCCGAAGCATTGCCGGCATTGCCATTCGAATGTGAGGAAAGTGGCGCCGAACTACTCAAGCTCGCTGGCTCAGGCTCCTCCATGTACGGCGTGTTTATTTTTTCCAAGCCTCGCCGCTTCTCCTCACGCTCTCGGCGCCTGTATTGATATTCCTTGTCCGCGTCTTGAACTTCGCTTGAGAGAGCCTCCAGTTGCGGAAGGAGCCCTTCAATCTTCTTCGAGGTGGAAAGAAATCCTTGTGTCTGTGCATCCGCGTATTTTGTGAGGTGGGAGAGCACCTCTTGTTCTTTGCGGCCGCCGTGGAGGTCCTGCATAAAACTGGAGTAGTCAAAGCGCTTCAACTCAAAGTTCCGTCGCTTGTTCTGGTATTTCGAGTCGCTTTCGGCAAGCTTCTTGGCCTTCACCGAGTCTTGGCGTTGACCCAAGTAGCGCGACACGTAGGCATAATAGTCTTTGCTCTCTTCCTCGAAATCTCTCTTCTTGGACTCGGCCTGCTTGATGTCGAACTGATATAACTTGTGCAGAGGTTCGATGATGATCTTTTGCAGATTCGCGGTGTTTTGCCGTTCGTAAGTCAGGACTTCGCGAGCAATCTTGTCAAAGTAGTGTTCCAGCGCAGGCTGGAAAGCGTTCGCGTTGGTGGCAGAGGCCTCACGCAGGGCCTCCATAAAGGCAACGAAGGCGTCATTGGCCTCGATCTGAGATAGGTGGGCTTGCTCCGCTCGCTTTAGGACCTTCTTCATCTGCGTCCGCATATTTCCCGTCTTTTGCTCCAGCGCCTTGAGTGTTGCGCGAAAGACAGGGCCGTCATCCGAGACGGAAACGTCGTCGCCAGGCCTAGGGCAAGAGACATCGACCTTGATCGTCTCCTTGACCGGCGGCGCGACCGCTAAGGAACCTGCCTCGTTTGGGGCCAAAAGGGGTGAAACGGGCTCCTCGATGTCGATGGCGCCGGTGAGCCTGGAGTCGACGGATTGCGTTGAAGCGACTCGAATCTTTGGTGGCGAGGGCAGCAGGAATGGCCCCGTCGGCGAGCCGGGGTGGCTCGGATGGGGCGTCGCATCTGCGGACGCAAGTTAGCAATGCTCGTGCTACAACATATGCGTCAGTGAACGCACTCGAAACCCAGAACGAGAAGCTGGCCAATGTGAGAAGGCGATGGCCACGCGAATCGTACTCGACAAACTACATCGAATCAGCATTTCTCGATCGTCGGCGAGCGATTTCAGGGGTTTCCTACGCTGCACGAGTTTCTCCAGCCGCCGGATCTGTCCTCTAGAGCCTTGGGCGGTTTCCATTTCCACGTCCATTCAAAAGACACCGACGCGCTTCCGCTGGTGCTGTAGTCACCGACCAAATCAACGTTGGCATTTTTGTGAAGATTAGGGTCCGCATGGAACTCTCTCGTCACAAGATTCTCGACTTCTCGCGGGGTGGAGGCGCAGACGTAGGTAAGGCCTGAGATGTTGGTATCTAGTGATGCAGGTTTGCTGTCTGTGGCGGTGGAACCGGATGCAGCAGGCTGTTGCTGCGACTGGCGCATAACGAAGGTGAAGGTGAAAATGAGCTCGTCATCGTTGCTCAGCTTGAGGAGGAGGTTCGGCGTGCCGTTGGGGGAAGTAGATGGTTCGGGGTCCTATCGTTGCGGTGTCAGCTGCACTGTCGCAAGCCATGGCGGAGTCTTGCGCCGACCAACCTGAACGTATTCTATGGGTGAGTTGTCGCCGGCTGGTCGGGACACGAACACTCTGTCTGCCGGGAACGCATTGGGGACGATGTTCACAGAGCTGCGCTTGCGCGGGTTCGTGACGACGAGGGAGGAGATTGTCACTAGAGTAGAGCGCGCATGGTCAGCCTCGCCCAAGGCGGCGGACAAGCAAGCAGCTGGCACGGCAGGAGGGCAACAAACGTACATCGATTCTGGTCCCTGAGAAACAGGGCCGACCCATCATCGGGCCTGCTGCTGACGTTGCCCATGCCGACGAGCGCTGGACGGCGACCGAGGGCGGCGGGAATCCAACGAGGTCGCCAGGCAGGGCGACTCGCAAGGAACGGGCGAGACAGACAGCGCGGGGCTCAGGCTCTGGGCGGGACAGAGGCCGTCATCTGGCGGCAGAGCGTGTTGGCCTGGGCAGCCGGAGCATGCAAAGGGATGCTGGAGTAGCAATGAGCAAGGTGGCGGGTAAGGGATGCGGTGGTGCCACGGGCGTCGACGGCATTTATCGCGGGCGATGCAAGAGGGATAAAGAGAGTGAGCATGGGGATGGGAGTGGCATCTCAGCGTTGGAGGCACGTCGACGGGACGGGATGGTGGGCAGTGAGTGGTAGGCGCGGATCTGCCTGCGAACTACCCACTGGGCGAGGCGGAGGCGGCAACCTTGCGCCGCCATGTCTGGGCAGGGCCCTGGGCCGCGCGCAGGAGGTAGATTAAGGGTGCTGGGGATGGGGAAGGGTACCTCGCTAGGCCGCTTGGGGAGTACGGCGCAGCCAGGTACACGCGCCGCCTGCGCAGGACCCAGTTATACCTGCGCACTCCAGGCGACGAGGCCGCTGCTGGCGCGCTGATGAGTGCGCCCGAAGCCTCTGCGACGGGAGTTGCAACATGCGAGAGGCCACACCGGCTTGGAAACCATGAGCGGCGCCTTGCGTGGCCGCCAGGGGACGGACCGGCGCAGGTAAACGGTGACAGGAAGCCCCCCCAACTCAATGAGTACGTGGCTTCGCTGGGGCTTCTCGCTGTGCGTGGTTGCCAAGTGGACGATGGGCGAGCGGCTGACGATGGTGGCACTTTTACATGGCCCGGTCCGTCACGCGGCCATGATCAACTGAACTCTGTCTGCGCCTCACAGCTGGAGTGCTGTATGCTGGGAAGTTTACTGATTGCAGCCTAGGGAGCAGAACAGCAAACTCAATGTCACGAGCAGTGGGTAGATCAGGCGGGCACAGCATCGTCACTCATACTTGCGCAACGCTCGAGCTTTTGCCAGTGACTAGGCCGCTGAGGACGCCGCCTCGCCTTCTACTGAAATCCTCTGCGGCGGGACCCCTCCTGCGCGGTGGGCAGTCAGTGGCGACCGTCGCAGATCTCACGCTCGCTGAGGTGTTCAGTTGCCGTAGCCACAGGCATTTAGTATAGAAGGATGAGCAGCGTGTTGGGTTTTGGCCCGAGAGGAAGCAAAGCGATAATAACACCCCTGCTGCAAGCAGTTTCTCCTGCGCATGGCGACAAGCGCCGTGTTACCACACAGATACTCGTCCCTCCCCATTCAGATCCTCTAACCGACTGCTTTGTTTCCGGGCCCACCCTGCACCAGCTCGCTTTGTTTGAAACGGTTCCTCGGCACGCTCTCCTGCGCTTGCGCCGTCATGGCTGCGAGCCAAGTGACGCAGGCCCCAGCAGAGAGGCACGCACTTATTCGTACTTTGTAGTTCGTACCGCTAGCTCTGAGCCAGCGCAGAAGTGTCGGTGCCCGCCCGAAGACCAGCATCGGGGGGGCTCTGCTTTGCGGTCTCTGTGTTCCTGGTGTACCTACCTTGCCGAGTCGTCCCTACATGGGCATCTCGTATCTCTAATGATAGTACCTGCGGGTGTCACCTACGTCTCGTCGGCGGCGGCCCTAACGATTGGATGGGCTTTGTCTCGTGGGGTCGGTTGGGCGGTCGACGAGGGGCGTCAGCGTCGTGTTCCAGGGCGCCGACCGGGTGTACTTACTGCGCATCTGCGCTCCAGGGGTTGCGCGCGCTGCAGGCCTCAGGGGACCAGCGCGCTAGAGCTCCCTGCCTGGATGACGTCGGGGGTTGGGTCGGCGTCTAACCGCCAGTTTCACGCCACGCAGACACCAGGCCATGCCTCGCATTGACTCCGCTGTTTCTTGCGAAACCTCCGGTTGCCATCTTCGTCACCCATCACAGACGCCCCCGGCCGCGTCGTCGCACGACGTCCACCTCATATTTGAACTTTTTCCCAGCCCGCGAGCCCTCGACGCTGCCTCTCTGCGCCCACCGCCGCTTGTCATGAGCTTGCGCATTCCACATTGTTTTGGGCACCCGTACGCCACCTGAAGGCCCGACGCCGCCAGCCATCATGTCGACGGCATCGCGTCACTCGTTCAAGCCCAGCCGTCGACTCAAGAACAGCAGCAGGGACTCGGCTAGGGGGGCCCGAGCCTCATCGATGGCACGTGGCCAGCACATCGTCGTCGAGCACGAGGAAGCCCGCAGCTTCGCCCTCCGGACTGCCTACCTCCACTATCTCCTCCAGCCCAAAGCGAAGCGAAAGCAATACGTTGCCGCCCCCAAACCGCCCGCACGATCGCACACCAGCGTGGGACTCCTTGTTCAGGAATATGTCTCGGGGAGCTCGTCCAGCCTGAAGCTGCCTCACAGCTTCGCCGCCCAGCTCCTGGACCGTGTCGGCGGCGTCCTGAGGGGCAGCGAGCCTCTCCCAGGCTTCAACGATGCCGCCGTCAAGAGAAGCTTCGCCGAGGCCTACACTGCCTTTTCTGAGAAGAATTTCCGCAAGACCATCGACATGGAGAGAAAGTTTGAGCCTCTGGTTCTCATCTTCTACTCCGCCGCGACCAAGGCAGCCCAGAAGGGACGGGCACCCGACGACGACACGTGGAAGATTCTCCCGGATCGCCACCTCGCCCTGTTCGTACGCCTGGCCACAAACATACTTCGGGCCCATGGGCAAGATCGCGACCGCCCAGAGCTGGTGTCAAGACTCACTACGCTGGAAAATAAGCTTCTCACAAACGACCAAAACTTGGTGGACAGCGGATCCGATGGGGTGGGCACGACAGTCGAAGTGGTCGTGCCCTTGACTTACGACGTCAAGGACATGCCCATGGTGCAGGTTGTTGCTGGAATTTTCGGCTTGAGCCTGTCCGAGGTTCAGGCTGAAATCAACGAGAACCGTCAAGTCTGGACAGAAGAGGCCGCTCTAAAAGACCTCAAGTCGTACCAATTGCGACTCAACTCGAACATGCCCGGCGCCCTGAGGAGCCAGGACTTTGATATCGAAGAAGCCTTCAGCGAATGGAAGAAGTCGGAGGCGCCACATTTGTCACAGATGATGCTCGACATTTTGACGGCGAAGCCCGAGCTGGCCAAGACGTCGACGAGCCGCGTCGAAAAGCCATTACCAAGCCGGCCACAGTCGACATATGCCGACGATCAAGCATACGCTGACCTGAGCCGTGCCATCTCGGGCATCGAGGACGGAGGAGTAGGTTTCGATCCTGCCCTGAGCCTTAGCTCGCTGTCCCTTGGTGGCGAGGCTAGCAGCATCCGCGCAGTAGAGGAGATCATGTACACCTTCATCCCCGCAGATCCTAGGGCGTTCTACAAGTACATTCTTCAACACGCCATGACGTTTGATCAGCTTCATGCTGACCCGGATCTCGAATATCAGCCGCTGTCAAAGCAATCCATGGAGCTTTTGACCGAGCTGTGTGTGCGGTGGCGCGTGCCTCAGTTCTCTCGGCTCATAGCTCTGCTTGAAGTGGCGGCCCGCAAGTTTCTGGACCGGGAGATCATACCCGTGGAGCTTGATGCCATATTTGACTTTGTCAAGTCGCCCTTGCCTGAGCCGAAGAAGCCCCCACACATCTCGCAGCACTCGACGCCTCTGAATGAGATTGACCCCAGCCGATGGACGGTACATGATTTCGCCGTCTATCAACAAACCTTCCACAGTCTGCATGACGCGCTTCTGCGCGAGCTCTGCGACCTCATGGAGCAGTGCTACGACACAAAGCCACCTAACATGTCCGCGGTTCTTTTCATTCTAGAAACCCACATCGGCGATGACCCCACGTTTTCACCCAGGACTACCGCCCAGGCGGAGTTCGCCGAGCACCTCGAGGAAGGCTTAAGTCTCAAGGCTGCCGACGTCTACCGGGAATACATGGAAAGGGAGATACCGTCTCACAAGGCGGATTGGGAGTTCGGCCACGTCGTCAAGCTGGGCAAGTCGGTGACGAAGTTGTGTGATCGGATACGGAAACGATACAAGAAGAATCCTGCCATCATGGGCGTCAATCCGCTTGAAATCTTGGTCAAGGAGGTATTTCCCAGCTTCGAAAAGGATGCCGGTGCGATCATCGAAACTATATTGCACGGCGCCGGCGAGGCAGGGGTCGAGATTGACATCGAGGACGGCTTCGAGTTGTACAGGGAGCTTGTCGAGATTCGGTGTATCCATAGAGAGTCTCTCCCCGACGTTCCATTTGCCTTCAACATCGAGGACCTGCTGGTTGATTTTGTTTGGCGGTGGATCCGAACAGCCGAGATGCGGATGACCGAATTCGTCGACGAGGCTATAAAACAGGACCAGTTCCAAGTGCGAAAGGAGGGCCCCGACCATATCCCACGAGACTCCGAGCGGCATAGTGTGTCCATTATCGATCTCTTCATGCTGTTCAACCAGACTGTTGACCAGGTCTTCGCGCTGCAATGGGACAATGACGTGCATCACGCCAAGTTCATGACGGCCCTGGCACGGATTGTCGCGACAGGGATCGGCCATTACTGCGACATTGTCGACCAGCGGTTCGCCAGGGAGATGGACCGGCCATCGGCAGAAGAGCTGACAGCGCAGACAAGGACAACGCAAGAGAAGTGGATGCAGATGGCCAAAGACGCATGGACCAGCAAGGAGAAGGCAGAACCCTTTCAATTTTACCCTGAGGTAAGTGACATGTTGGGAAATGTCGACCCTCCGTCTCAGTCGCTCACATGCGTGACAGTCCTTTGTGAAACTCAACAATATCGAATATGCCATGCAGGAGCTGGATAAGCTAGAAAAAAGCATGAACTCGGAGGCATGTGCGCTTGTTATCGAGCAGATGGAAGGCCCTAAGAAGAAAATTCGAAAGCCCAGCAAGTACACTTTCACAATCAAGGTTGTCGAGGCCGAGGATCTCAAGGCGTGCGACCCCAACGGATACAGTGATCCGTACATAGTCTTCGGCGACGAATACCAGAAACGACTCCACAAGACACGCATCATATATCGAAACCTCAACCCGCGTTGGGATGAGTCTTTCGACATCACTGTCCAGGGGCCTGTCAATGTCATAGCCACCATCTGGGACTACGACACTTTTGGCGACCACGATTACGTCGGCCGGACGTCGCTTAAGTTGGACCCGGTACACTTTGGCGACTATCTTCCTCGCGAGTTCTGGCTGGATCTGGACTCTCAGGGGCGTCTACTGATTAGGGTCAGCATGGAAGGAGAGCGAGACGACATCCAGTTTCACTTTGGCAAGGCGTTCCGCCATCTCAAGAGGACGGAGAGGGACATGGTGCGAAAGATAACTGATAAGGTAAACGTCGGGTTTCCCAGTTGATATGCGGCGTATGGCTGACTTTTGAGTAGCTCACGGCGCAAATCAATGCAACCTTGTCTCACGAAACACTGCGAAGTCTTTTGGGGACTGGCGGGATCGGCGCCTCGGTGACCAGCTTGTGGAAGAAACGCACGTCTGCAGTGCCTGTTGCCACTCCGAGCCAGATTGAGGGGGCCCTGACGCTTCTATTCGCATACTTTGACGAGAACTTCGCCATTATGAAGCAGACTTTGACTGATGCCACCATGATAGCAGTCATGACTCGTCTGTGGAAAGAGGTGCTGCTGACGATTGAGAACCTCTTGGTGCCGCCGCTCTCGGAGAAGCCGTCGATGAAGAAGCCACTTACTCGCAAAGAGCTCGACGTGGTGTATCGCTGGCTGGAGATGCTCTTCGTCTTCTTCAACGCCAGGGACGAAGAGTCTGGGGAGCAGCTTGGCGTGCCCGCCGAGGTGTTGAAATCGCCCAAGTGGCACGAGCTGGCCTCGCTGAACTTTTTCTACTTCGAGGACACCAACAGCCTGATCCGCGAGTCGGAGCGCATGGCTGCAACGGCTGCGCAGCAAGCCCAGCTGGCGCTGCAGCAGCAGGGGACTCAGCAGCACCGCATGTCGGCGCCGGCGAGCTTCGGCGCCAGCTTCGGCGGCGCAGGCGCGTTTGCGAGCATGGGGACCATTAAGCGCGGGAAGAGCATCATGATGAGCCGCAACCTGGGGACGATGCGCAAGGCGAAGGAGGCGAAGCGGCGCGAGGCGCAGGCGGACCCGAGCGACGACATGATCCTGCGCATCCTCCGGATGAGGCCCGAGGCCGCGCACTACCTCAAGGAGCGGCACCGGCAGAAGGAACGGCAGGCGGCGACGGCAGCCGCGGCGCTGATTGTGAAGAACAGCGTGATTCAGGGATGGAACACGGGGCACGGGGGCGGCGGCGGAAGCATGAGCATGGGGCAATTCGGGAGGAACAATCTGCCCCGGCGGTAGGGAGCGAGGAGCAGGGAGGCACTGGCCGTCGGCGGCGGGTGAGGACCAACTGCCCTGGGGCTGGGCAGACTGGTGGTGGGCATCAGATACCCCTTTGAGCGTCCAGCGAAGGTTTTGCTGTTTTAACGAAGAGAGAGCTCATGGCAAGGATTTGCAGGAAGACTGTTGCACCAATCGGAGCGGGCAAGCAAGCATTGACTGTATGGTTATTTTTATAGCGTTTGCGTTGAGATATGAATCCGACCTCTGCTTGTCACATGCGGGAACCAGGAGACGTAAATGTTAAGAATTGGGTCACCACGAGGGAGACAGAACCGACGGATCTTCGACACTCTTCGCGCACTGACACGGGCAGGATCGCACACGCAATCGTTGCACGGCCGAGCCATCTACAAGTCAAGGTGGAAGAAAAGCATCCGTAGCAAGAGATGGCACAGCGTGACTGTCGCCAGCGCATGTATCGCCGACGCCATTTCCAC
This sequence comes from Tolypocladium tropicale, assembly GCA_024340005.1. NCBI lineage: Eukaryota > Fungi > Ascomycota > Sordariomycetes > Hypocreales > Ophiocordycipitaceae > Tolypocladium > Tolypocladium tropicale. Next base: position 205,180 of record JALHBU010000064.1, on the reverse strand, counting down.
TCCCACCGTCCTGCCATCCACGGTTGCCACTCAACTCAACTCATCCCCGTCCACGGGCATTGCGGGTAGCGCGATATTGGCTGTCAAGCTCGAGGGTGCTTGCAGCTTCGAGCGGGACGTCGCAGCCAGGATTCCCAGGACCCTGAACTCGCCGGGTAAGCGGGCCAACGCGCATGGGGGCAGTGGCGTCTCGGGGTGGGCCGCCGGCGTGAGCCTTCGAGGAGAAGGTGCCTATTTTGAGATTTGTCTCGTATTGGCAGCATGCTTCGTATCAACTACGGAGTACAGCTCTTTCGTTAGGGCCGCTCGTGGAGTAGCTTGACATGTCGAGCGACTCTGCCTTACGGCCCGGATTGCAGGAGGAGCAGGTCGCCAGAAGCAGCGTGCAGCACGGCGCGAGAATCGATGGAATCGTGGCAGATGGGGATGTGCATCTGTCGCATTAGGCGCCGTGCTCGTAAAGGAGAAAGGGCCCGCAGGGTCCATTCCGCCATCGTACTCGTAGAAGAAAGGGGGGAAGCCAAGCAGACGGACCCCCAATGGGGCCTCGGGCGTTCGCCTTTACGGGTCAGGCCATGCGCATGAGCGGCTTCGGAGTTGGCGCAAGGTTAACTTGACTAGTTTCTGACCGGAGACGCTCCAGGGACGTCATGGTGCTTCGCGGCAGACGGCGAAGGATTCGCCGTCGCAGCATGAACCAGGCGAGACGGACGGGAGGGAGGCCTGCTGGAATCATGTGAATCAAAGACGGTTCCGGCTGGCTGGGCCCAGGAAGCCATCCGCATTCAGGCACAGAGACCAAAAGCCGTGGGAATGGATCCGTCCTTCTGAAGTGCCGGCCGCCCTGGCGCCATGGCGCCATCTCGCGTGGCCGGGCCAGCGGGCCAAGCTTTACGAGAAGCGAAGGTTCAGGCCTGCAATTGTGGCCTCTCTTCCAGTACCATTACTGTACTGTAAGTACTGTATGGCACTGGCACAAGAGACGAAAATCTTTAGCCGACTGCGAGGGCCAGGGGGGGGTCCAAAAGGAGTGACGTCGGCGGCTGGTCCGTCCGTCCGTCCCCCACAAGTCGTTGGCTTGGCGGGCTTGGCCCCTTGGCTCTCGCCAGTTAAAGACGCAATGGTCAAAGGAGGCTCCTGAAAGGTGCTTGTCGGACCGTGAGCGTGCGTGAGCGTGGCTCGGCCTCGACCGATCGGCGGCGTGCCCTGCCTGAAACAAACGGTGAGAGTGGCAGGGAGCGCGGGAACGCAGATCTGGAGGAGACTAAGTCTGCCACAGCCCATCATGGCTTCTCGTCGCAGGGCGAGCGGCAGAGCCGATAGGGGGGCGCGGCTGTGTGCTGCTGTTCGTAGGTCGCTGCGGTGCGATGGAGGAGGCTCACAGCTGTGCGTGTGCGTCGCCGTAAGGTACCTACCTGCCTTATGGAACAGAGGGCGCCTGGGCTGCTGCATAATAGGTAGCAACGGAGTACACCATACGTGAACTCCGTAAAAGACCCTGTCTTGGGGCGCTGGCTGGATCGGCCGGGCCGTTGCCTGCCCTGCCTGCCTGCGGCCGTGGTGCGTGAGCCCTGAACAGACAATGGCCCCAGGCGACCTTCATTGGGCAGGGCCGCTTTCGCGTCAGCGCTTCGTCTCTTCCATGTCAATCAATGGTTCGATGCAGCGCTGGTGCCTCGCTCGCGTCTAAATGCCAGACAAGGCGGTCGTGGCTTGCCCATCTGGCGGGCCGGAACGGCTGCAAACCCTCCCCTCCCCCTCTCCATCCCCCCCTTCCAAAACCCAAATGGCGCCTCCAAAAGGGGGCCAGGAGCACCTTGTCTCATTTGAGCCGCCGTGTGCGCTCTCTTTGTGGATATGTCGGCAGCTCGCTGGACTGCTTGCTTTTGACGATGGGTGCAGGTGAAATGACCAGACGGCATTCGCACGTCAAGAAACGGACCCCTACTAAGACCCTTGGTGCTCCCCCACACCGCGGACGGCGCTGGCCCGAGTCAGCTGGCGCTAGGCTGGCGCCAGAGCGGCAGTGGGAAGAGAGCTCACAAATTTCAAATTCGAGCGGAACGTACGAGTACGAGTGCGAGTGCGCCGTCGGGTTGCGAGGTGGTCACACGCGGTGTGCTGCTTGTGCCTGTGCCCGCGCTGGAACATGCTCGCCCGTGCAAAGGTATGGCCGCCGGGGGCCTGGGCCTGGGCCTCCTGTTGGCGGCCGGACTTGGAATGCCGTCGACGAGCGCGCCACCCGCATCACGCCGCACCGTTCACCGCCCGCGCTGCGTCTCATCTGTCGAGGGGTCGAGATCGCCAGGCAGGCATCAAAAGGCCATCAGAGACTGGACGGGACAAAACACGTGCGCAACCCCAAACGGGTGCGCGCGAAGGGCGTCGCGCTGGCGCTGCGCTGCCGGAGGCCATGTGACGGCATCGCTCCACCACCCGAAGTCGTGTGTGGGACGGTTCCGTGGGCCGCCGCCCGGCGGTTGTCCGGCTGTCCCTAGGAGCGCTCGTAATGAATGAGCGAGCGTGAGCCTCGCCAAAACGCCGCTTCTCGCTGGCGCCCCGGACCCGGAGGGGAGGGGGAGGGGGCAATGGCACTTGGACCAGGGGCTGGGCGTGATGGCGTGCCACCAACGCCGCTTTGGGAGGCCGATCGATCAGTGCCTTTTAGGAGGGACGGAGCAGCTTCGTATTGGGGACTCGCTAGGGTAGCCCGCCGCAGGGAGGGACGGCCTGGGCGCAGCAGGTCCACGGCACACGCGCCGCGATATCGTCACTCTGCAGGCCGGGCAAAAAAATCACCACCCACCCTCGAGTATCGCGCTCTGCAGGCGATTGCAACGCTGATGCTGTACGGCTCCTCTTCAGAAGGCTCTATCAGGTCCGTTCCCACCACCCACTCCCCCTTTCCCTGGCCAAAAGACACAGGGGATTGGGGCGCCTGTACTCCGTATCGACCCTCGCGATAGTGTCCGTTCGAGGCCGTCTTGCCGCGTTTCGTAGCCGTATGTTCAAGGACAGCTGCGCGCAACATCTTCCCTCGCGCTTAGTCTCGATCCATATCCTTAGTCCGAGTCCCGTGCTCGTCCGCGTAGAGCTGGCCCGACGCTCGCGGGCAGGCGTCCGAGTACCTTGACGCCTGGCGGCAGCCAACGGGCCCTCCCCATCTTACTGGCCGCCACCAGTCCAGTCCACTGACCACTCGCTGGCAGCCTCCTCGCGCTCCCACCACACTCTCTCCTCTCCCACTCTCCCCCTCCTGGCCTGGCGGTATCCCTCCCTCGACACACCGGGGCGGTGCTACGTACGGACACATTCTCGACCTTGGGCATTCGTCCCTTTTTCTTCCCGCGCACCTCCCGTCTACCAACGCTCTTGTCGCTGCTTTGGGTGACCGGTCTGTCCAACTCGGGACCGGCCGCAGAGCATCGTCGCCTCCGCCGCTGCCTCCGCCTACGACTCCGACTCGAACCCCCGTCGTTCCTCGTCCTGCGCTGCCTCGCCTCGTGCTTTCTCTCGATCGCACCACGCGTCGCCCTTTCGTGTTCCAGCTCTTCGTCCTCCCATTGCACGCGTTGAGGGATGTCGCATCGTCGCTTGGTATAGCGTTGTTGATTGCGAATCGAGTCTCGCACCAACTCCTTGCTTCGTCCGCTTCGGCCATTTCATCAACGTTGACGCGCCGGAGCCGACATCGTCGACAACCCGACTTGGCGCTCAGCAATAGCGGTCCATTTTCCTGCAACAAAGAAGGCCACCACCACCTGCTCCTTTTTTTCGTCGCTGGGCTGCCGACTGAGCAGTCCCGACATCGTCCGCGACATGGTCGACGATGCCACCTTGGCTGCGGCCTCCGAGGTCGTTGCCTCGCTCGCAACTGACCAAAGGCCCTCGGCCTCACTTGCCATTGGCTTGACCTCTCGGATCAAGCTCCCCGGCCGCGACACCCCGGCCAAGAGGGGCCTCGAGATTGAACTTCAGAAACTCGCCCTCCGCGTCGGAGGGCTCGAAAACCGGGCCTCCACCTCCCCCCCAGCCGTCTTCCCCGAGACGCCCATCGAGGTCAACGATTCCCTCTTTGGCGACGAAGGCGGCCCCAATCGAGCTGCGAGCTCCAAATCGAGGCCGGTCGTCGCCCATCAAGGTAGCTTGGACAGTCCGAACTTGTTGCCCCGCCAGCTGACCAAGGCAGCGCTGGAAGGACTGCGAGACCACGTGGACGACCAGTCCAAGCTCCTCGACAGCCAGCGCCGGGAGCTTCAAGGCGTCAACGCCCAGCTGCTTGAGCAAAAGCAGTTGCAAGAACGCGCCCTCGAGGTGCTTGAGCAAGAGCGCGTCGCCACCCTCGAGAGGGAGCTATGGAAGCACCAAAAGGCCAACGAGGCCTTTCAAAAGGCACTTCGCGAGATCGGCGAGATTGTCACCGCCGTTGCTCGCGGCGACTTGACCATGAAGGTCCGCATGAACACTGTCGAGATGGACCCCGAAATCACAACATTCAAGCGCACCATCAATGCCATGATGGACCAGCTGCAGATATTTGCGAGCGAAGTCTCGCGTGTGGCTCGTGAAGTCGGCACTGAGGGTCTGCTGGGTGGGCAAGCCCGCATCGGCGGTGTCGACGGAACATGGAAAGAACTTACTGACAACGGTACTAACCCTCATCCCTATCCTTCCCGGTGCCCCGACAGGCTGCTAACTCATCTGTCTAGTCAACGTCATGGCTCAAAATCTCACCGACCAAGGTATGTGCCTCTTGAGCGACGATCTGAAGGACTACAATCGCGGCAGTGTCTAACGACGATGAAACCATAGTGCGAGAGATTGCTTCGGTGACGACCGCAGTCGCCCACGGCGATCTGACAAAGAAGATCGAGCGGCCAGCACGGGGAGAAATCTTGCAGCTGCAGCAGACCATAAACACCATGGTGGACCAACTTCGCACATTCGCCTCCGAGGTTACGCGCGTAGCTAGAGACGTCGGGACGGAAGGCATCCTTGGCGGACAAGCCGACGTTGGGGGAGTGCAGGGAATGTGGAACGACTTGACCGTCAACGTCAACGCTATGGCCAACAATTTGACGACACAGGTGCGCGACATTATCAAGGTCACGACAGCCGTCGCCAAGGGCGATCTCACCCAAAAGGTCCAGGCCGACTGCAGGGGAGAGATTTTTGAGCTTAAGTCTACGATCAACTCCATGGTCGATCAGCTACAACAGTTCGCGCGCGAAGTCACCAAGATTGCGAGAGAGGTCGGAACCGAGGGCCGGCTCGGCGGCCAAGCCACCGTTCACGACGTCGAGGGCACGTGGAGAGACCTCACCGAGAATGTCAACGGTATGGCCATGAACCTGACCACACAGGTGCGAGAGATTGCCAAGGTCACCACTGCCGTGGCCAAGGGCGATCTCACAAAGAAGATCGGGGTCGAGGTCAAGGGAGAGATTGCAGAACTCAAGAACACTATCAACCAGATGGTGGACCGCCTGGGCACTTTTGCCGTAGAGGTGAGCAAGGTGGCCCGGGAGGTCGGCACAGATGGCACCCTAGGCGGACAGGCCCAGGTCGCCAATGTCGAGGGCAAATGGAAAGACTTGACTGAAAATGTCAACACCATGGCCTCGAACCTGACGGTTCAGGTGAGAAGCATTTCGGCCGTTACACAGGCTATCGCCAACGGCGATATGAGCCAAACAATCGACGTCGAAGCCAACGGAGAGATACAAGTATTGAAGGAAACGATCAACAACATGGTGTCGCGCTTGTCGAGCTTCTGCTACGAGGTGCAGCGGGTTGCCAAGGACGTGGGTGTCGACGGAAAGATGGGTGCTCAAGCAGACATTGCCGGCCTCGACGGCCGTTGGAAGGAAATCACCACGGACGTCAACACGATGGCCAGCAACTTGGTACGTTCCCCGTTGGACATGGAAGAAACCGGAGCTGCCCATAGCGCGTGCAAACGTGTGTGTCCTTGATCACTTTGCTAACCACATAGGGATAGACAACACAAGTGCGAGCCTTCTCCGACATCACCAACTTGGCTACCGACGGGGACTTTACCAAGCTCGTAGACGTGGAAGCGTCCGGCGAGATGGATGAGCTGAAGCGCAAAATCAACCAGATGATATCGAACCTAAGGGACAGCATCCAGAGAAACACGCAAGCCAGAGAGGCAGCTGAATTGGCCAACAAGACAAAATCGGAATTCCTCGCCAACATGTCCCACGAGATCCGGACACCTATGAACGGAATCATCGGCATGACTCAGTTGACTCTAGATACCGACCTCACGCAGTACCAGCGGGAGATGCTCAATATTGTCAATAATCTCGCGAATAGTCTCCTAACGATCATAGACGATATCCTGGATTTGTCGAAGATTGAGGCTAGGAGGATGGTGATTGAAGAAATCCCGTATACGCTGCGGGGAACTGTCTTCAATGCCTTAAAGACCCTAGCGGTGAAGGCGAACGAGAAGTACCTCGACTTAACCTATAAGGTCGATAGCTCCGTGCCCGATCACGTTATCGGTGACTCGTTCCGCCTACGGCAGATCATCCTCAACCTCGTCGGCAACGCCATCAAATTCACCGAGCACGGCGAGGTTAGCCTGACCATCAAAGAGTGGGCTGACCAGAACGACACTGGTCCGGGCGAGTACGCTGTCGAGTTTGTCGTCGAAGACACCGGCATCGGCATTGCACAGGACAAGCTCAACCTGATCTTTGACACCTTTCAGCAAGCCGACGGCTCCATGACGCGAAAGTTTGGCGGTACGGGCCTAGGCCTCTCCATCTCGAAGCGGCTCGTCACCCTTATGGGCGGCGACCTATGGGTGAACAGCGAGGCTGGCAAGGGGAGCCAGTTCCACTTTACCTGCCGTGTCATGCTCGCGTCGGACGATACGGACGGCATCAAGAAGCAGCTCCAGCCATACCATGGCCATCAGGTCCTTTTCGTGGACAAGGCGCAGTCGAGCAACGGGCCCGAGATCCGTGGGATGCTCGAGCAGATTGGTCTCCACCCCGTGGTAGTTGACTCCGAGAAGAGCTCGGCTCTCACCCGGCTCAAGGCCGGCGGCGCACTTCCCTATGATGCCATCATCGTCGACTCCATCGACACGGCCAGGAGGCTCAGAGCCGTCGACGACTTCAAATATTTGCCAATCGTCCTGTTGGCCCCCATCGTCCACGTGAACCTCAAGTCTTGTCTCGATCTAGGCATCACGTCGTACATGACAACGCCGTGCAAGCTAATCGACCTTGGTAACGGCATGATTCCCGCGTTGGAGAACAGGGCCACGCCGTCCCTCGCCGACAACACAAAATCGTTCGAGATTCTGCTCGCCGAGGACAACACCGTTAACCAAAGGCTCGCGGTTAAGATCTTGGAAAAGTACCACCACGTTGTAACCGTGGTCGGCAACGGATGGGAGGCTGTGGAGGCTGTCAAGGAGAAGAAATTTGATGTGATCCTCATGGATGTGCAGATGCCGATCATGGTAAGCAAAGTCTTCCGCTTGCCCCTGACCCTCGTCAAGATACGATCTAACAATGCCGTAGGGAGGATTCGAAGCCACTGGCAAGATTCGCGAATACGAACGAAGCATGGGCACGCATAGGACCCCCATCATTGCGCTGACGGCTCACGCCATGATGGGCGATCGAGAGAAGTGCATCCAAGCGCAGATGGATGAGTATCTATCGAAGCCGTTGCAGCAGAACCATCTGATACAGACGATTTTGAAGTGCGCCACCCTGGGCGGCCCGCTTCTCGAGAAGAACCGCGAGCGGGAGCTGGCAATCCAGGCCGATGCAAAGGCTACTAGCCACAAGGAAAGCGCTCAAGGACTACTCCGCCCAGCCCTCGAGAACCGGGCATTCACCAGCAGAGAGCCCCTGACCAGTACGGCTTCCGAAAGCCCTGCCGGCGCGGCTGATGGGGAGGACCCTTGGACGAGAGCACGTCGCAACCTCTCGGACATTCGGAGCATGTCAGGCTAGCCGAGTTTCCTTCTCCACTGTCAGCTGGTACTGAGGTGTTGCATGTCGCACTTCCATTTGCAACGGACATGTTGCAACTTGCCATGTCAACCGAGGCCGCCGCCAAATCGTATCAGGGGCAACTGTGACGACCTTGGGCGTGTCCATGCGACGCAACCCGTTAATTTTCTGTTCTTTTTCATGGCTCCACCGACCATCGCGTTGTCGGTGGACGCTGTTGGTATTGTGGTTTTCAGACCATACATGCGTTGCCCTTTACCGCGAGATCGAGCGTCTTGCATTCTCGTCTGCTTGGGGCCGGGGGAGACAGGTCACTAATGTCGCACTTCCATGATCGTTTTTCCCTGTTGTATTTTACGGTGTCTCGGGAAGATCGATCCTGAGCGTTTTCTCTCAATTCTAATTCCCCGCCAGAATCTGCCAGTCCCCTCCGCAGCGCGGTCAGCTGCGTGCTGGGTTAGCTGGGCAACTGGCAAAGGGCATTGCACTGCGCAATTGCATCTTGATGGCAAGGAGGCCCGGGGGCTTGCCGGCTGCAAGGCTTGCAAAATTTGGCCCGAGACGAGAAGAAAATGGCATAGCGAAACGTGTATCTTGTTGTGTTATTCTGCTACTGCTGCTGCTGCTGCTCTGGGGATTGCTACTGATATCTCAAACTTTGGACTTTTTGGTCTGGGCTCAACACGGTTGTTTGGGTGGAAACGATTTCACTGGGTGGCCCAGGAAGCGAATTTGTTGCTATGAGGGCTCTGGTATCAGAACATGTGAGAGGGAGGCGTCGGCGTCCCTCCTTTGTTTCTTTCTCCATGATTTAACAAGCAAATATGCATGAAGCATTTCATCGGACCCAATCGTGACTGACGTGTCGTGCTTTCATGCCCTTCCAAAAAGACTGGCGCCTTTGCTGCATGGACATTGGTGTCGCGTCGATGAGCCTCGTTAGGGGCTCCGAAAGGAAGGCTCCGAAAGGAAGCTCAATGGGTCGAAACGCGCAGAGGTATATATATTTGGCCTTCCGAAACGACTCGGGCCATAACATAAGAATATAAACAAGAACCAAAGCAGTTCAGTTCCGGATGGACAATGCCACAGTCTATGTTAGCCCCAAACGCCCGGCGGAAAAAAATCAGACATGGAACTTATCCCCCCCCCCTTTTCCCTTCCCAAAAGGCTGCTCGACGTGCTACTTCTGCTTCTTAGGGTCAGCGCCCGCTTGCGGCTCCTCGTTGGCGCCGCGGCCAGCGGGGGAGGCATCATTTTCGGCAGCGGCTGCCCTGGCCTCGAGGCCCGCGAGCATGGCGTCCAGCCGCGAATGCAGCGCCGACAGGTTTGCCTCTAGAGATGCTGCAGCCTGTTCGCCTCTGTTGAGAACGGGCTTTGTTAGCGCATGGGCTGGTGAGCGGACGCGAGGAGGTGAGGATGTGGTACCTAGCAAGGTCGCGATAGGCCTGTGAGGAGTGAGTGGGCTGGTCAGCTGAGAGTAGAGACTCGGGTGAGGGGCGGGCGAGGTGAGGTGAGCCGCAACAGGAAGTGGGATGAGACCTGAGCCCAGCAGGAAGAGCCTGGGTCGAGGTGACGGCACCTCACATCACGGGCCTCCGTGACAATGGGCACGAAGTCGGTGCAGGAACATGCAAAAGGTCGTGAGGGGGCTACCGTCTCACCAGCGCCAAATCGGCAACCTCGCCCTCCTGGTCCTTCAACTCCTTGACGTCCTCGGAAGTCGGCATCGTGCCTGAAGTGCAGGGTTTCTCGGATCGGTGCGGGGGTGGTATTGGTAAGAATTCTTGCTCCCACGGTCCCGAGTCCTTTCCAATCACTGCGTACTTCAGGGCAGCGCCGAGAGATAAGTGAGAAGCGGAGGGCGTGTCGAAGCGGCCGAAAGCAGACAAAGTCCCGGCACGACAGTTGATTGGCGTGGAAACTCTTGGATTGAGTTTTTTTTATGTTTCCGAGGCTGGAGAACGGGAAGTCAACAGTCTAGATGGCTGGCTTGTCGTCGCATGGTAGAGTTTCGAAGTCCAGACGGAGTCGTCCAGGCACCGTCGATGGGCTCACGTGACGGGCAGTCCGCTCGGCTAGCCGTGCTGGCTGGGCGGTGAATCACGACGACACGACGACCCCGCAAACAGGGTTTCCGGGGCAATGTGACCAGCGAGAAGCTGCTCGCCGGGTTTGAACTGGCTTCCTGCTTGCTTGTTGCCCACTCGACGAGGGCTCATGCGTGCGCAGAACTGATGCAACTCCCGCGAGGCGGCGTCCAAGGGCGACGGCGGCCGCCGAAACCCACTTACACGACGTAACTCACGACGTTGAACTCGGCGGGCGGCATGGGCGCCTGATGTTGGAGATGAGGACTCCCAGTGGCGCGTCCCAGCCCGAAGAGTTTAGACACGCGCGGTGTGTGCCTCCCGCGGCGCCGCACCGAGCCTGCTTGCGCCATGCTCGAGCCAATTCAGCAAGACGAGGCACACGTTATATCCCACTGTGTCGGTCCCGTCCAGCCACGTTCCCTATGTTGTTGTCCCCTGATCCGTCACGTCTTCAACCCGTCCGTTGGGGATGAGAGGCTTTCCCGTGGGCTTTGGCATGAATCGGGAATGTGAACGGTGAGCGACGCACGACATCCATCAGCATGGCCCCGGCCTTCACTTCTTTCCCCGGCTTCGTCAAGGCCGCCTACAGCCTTATCATGGAGCCCAACCCGCACGTCGACCACGCTCGCCCCGTCATGCGGGCCATCGGCCACCACGGTTTCCGCATCCAGGACGAGGTGCTCGGCGTCCCGCGGCGATGGGGCTTCTTCTCGCCCGGCCCGTGCCGCCTGCAGGCCATGGAGGGGTGTCTCTTCGCGAGCCTCCTCGCCACCATCTCGGCCGTGACTGTCTTGCTTGTCATCTGCCTGGCGAGGGGCGAGAGCTGCTGGTTCCTGCTCTGGTGCTTGGCGGTGATCCCGGTGGCGGGTGTTTCGACGTACATGGAGGCGAGACAGGTTTGTGTCCCAGGTGCTAGTTCGACTCGCTTTGAGACGGATTGACTGATGGACTGGCTTCAGTATCGCGCGTGCGTTCCTCTCTCGTGGAAACGGCAAGTTTCCAAGAATTGACGGTCACACTTCCCCTGCTCCGCGAACTTGCGATCTTATGTATCGATGTAGCGTTCTATATTGGGTATGTGAGTTATGATGATGCTGGCACTGATACCCGAGAGGGTGCCTGGGGCCATTCTTGTCTTCGTGTAGGCACCCGATGGCCCAGGTGCATTTCGTTCTTGGCCATCTTGTCTTTCTGAGTGTTTGGTGGACATCAATACTTTATTGTGCTTTGACGTGATGGCTCAGGCAGTTTGCATGTGCCATGAGACTCCCAGAAGACACGTACTCCATTTTTGACTCACTTGATATATGACATCTTTCTGTTGCCCTGTGTTGTCCATCTGTCCGTCTTCGTTGTGCATCATAGCCTCTCCCACAAGCTGCATGTCCTCGGGATGAGTCGCAATTTCGCGAACTGAATGTTCTCAAAAACAAAACAAAAATGAGCAAGTAAGTAGTGTATGTATTCTCTCTTGGGTTTCGTTGATGTGCTATCCGGGGTATTTAGGTCTTGGTTTTTGTCGTCGTGGCGGAAGAACTTGCCCGCAGTTACTTACATCGTCACATTAGCAACCCATCACCCTGGACGTGGACGGACAACATGACACCAAACCAGGACCACCACGCATGGACAGCAACACCCCAGGACCAAAATTGCACGGCGACGAATAAAAGAATTCAACTTCCATCACAGATAGCACGTTGCTCAGTTGACTGACACGTTCAGCCAAGAACAACGACGGATGAAGCGCGACTACAGGGTAAGTGGGTTCGCTGGAGAGCAGCGCGAAAAGAGAAGACGCACGCATGCACGGGCAGCTAGCTGTTCCGTGCGATTACTCGTCACATCCTCGTCGCGGTGCAGCTAAAGGCACCCCCACTCATGCAGGTGCCACGGTCTAGATCCCACCCAGGCAGGGATGCAGGCGATGAGTGCCTGCACGAATGACTGGACCGCCCGACTCGTTATTACCGAGAGCGAAGGCGCATCCAGGTCCAGGCCTCGAGGAGCTCTGCTCTGCAGCCTTTTGGGTGGCGGGGCGAGGCCAGATGCGAATCGAGATGGGCAAAGCAAAGCGGATGGCAAAGTAGCGGGTGGGGAGACGACAATCGCCCATCGCTGTGATTGGGGAAGGGCGGCATTCCCATGACGGCCGCCAGCGGGCTGGAAGGGCCAGACACAAAGCCCATTTGCGTCAGTCCGGGTCCAGGAACCACAACCACCACCGCTCAAGCGTCGCTTCGGTGGGCCCCCTGACGTCTTACTCGAGTTGCAGTAATACCTGGCGGCTGGTGATTTGCGCGGGCGTGTTGTTGTCGGACGAGAGATTCCAACGGCGCAGGCACGCGAATCTTTGGCTTTGTCTTGGTGGACGTGTGTCTGCATGATACGGGCATGATGGGTACAAGGTTCGGATCTTCGTGTCGTGCCCTGTCGTGTCTCGTGTCTCCAGCTGCGCTCCCGCCCGTGGCGTACGAGTAGAACCGCATGTGCTCCTTGGTGGGACAGGTGCACTCCTTGACTCCGTACGAGCTCACAGCATACCATGGTTGCAGCGTCTTGAGGCCTTGCGCTGTGACCGTTCTGCCCCGGCTTCCCTCTTCGGGCCACGAGTCTGCACCTTGATCGCGATGCTGCCGATGCAACCCTGGCACTGGCCGTTGCCTGCTCCTCCGCGGCGGATATCAAACAACAGGCCCGCGACTTTGGCTGTCCGACTCTGACCATGCAAAGTGGTTGATGCCGGGCGTATTTAGCGTGCCCCGTCAAAGGGCTCTGGGACAGCGAGCTGCGGCGACGGTGGGCGGATGACACTTGTACGAGAACAGTACAGTACGTGTATCGCACGCCAGCGAGAGCAGGGGGCCGGCGCAAGACGTCGGTGGCCCGTAACCGTCCCAGGTCTTGCCTGGCCGCGCGATGGGCGATCCCCGAGCCAAAGCTCGATTCCCGTCGTCGGCTCAGGTCCATGGCTAGCCGGCCCAGGCTGCTGGGGCGACGCCACGGGAGTGCGGACAGTGCCGAGTCGATGATGCTATTGGTGCGAGCCGCCAGCCAAGAATGGCTCAAGACTGCCAGGGGCACGGCTTCGAGGCCTTTGCTCGAGGCGTCGCGAGCGAGAGGCTCGACGTCGGAACAGCGTGGCGCCGGAGCCGAGCCAATCCGCGGCCACGTCAAGCCGACCCGCTGGGCTGGGATCGAGATCCGGGTGCTGGAAGGTTGCTCGACAGTACCGCTTTGCTCTAGAACGGTGGCCGTCGCAGTCATCCACCCCTCCCCCCCAGTCCATTTGTCCCGCAGGGGCTTATTTTGAGCCAGGCATCCGTCTGTAGTCTTGGTGGCCCTACCACTCGCTCTGACGTAGCCCGGGAGTCTGGAGAGCGCAGTCTTCACGCTGTGGCCCCTTCGGTACCGGGCGGCCCGCCGCAGCCAGAGCGATGCCATCACGATTCCAGTGGGCTTGATCGAAAAGTTGACCGGCAATCGCCCTTTTGCCATGGCCAGCCCGGCCCAGGCGCCAAGGGGGGGCTCCGCTGGCCAGGCAATCAGAGGCAGCCTCGTGGATACCGTTTCGCAGCGTCCAGTTTCGGCCCGTGGGTCTCGACGACGGCGAGTCGCGGCAGCCGTGCTCGTACGTTTCTTGCTTTCCCTCGACGGCGAGCTCGTCCGTCGAGAGGCAGGCGGCGAGCGGGTCGATGGGGGAGAAATCCTTGCGGACGAGTAGCCTTGCTGGAGGTGCTCGTAATAATGCGCAATGTCAAATGCCATTGGCAACGAACAGGCCATCCGGAGCGCTAGCAGCTTAGCACGCAGTGCCTGCGCAGAACTCTAAATTCCTCGACCCGGCCGTGGCTGCTCGTTAACACAGCGAGAGCGTTGCCAGCCACGGGCTTTGGCGCCCGGAAGCAATGCGGATGGGATGGAATCACGAACGGTAGTGCGCCGAGCCGAAGGCGCTTTGCCCGGCACACGTGGTGGTGGGTTCGGCTGCTGGGTCTCCGCGACCAAGGGGGAAAGAAAGAACAGCGGCGCCTCGCATGTACGTGTATTCGTACGGAGTACTCGTACACTACTCGTACACGACACGGGCCGAGGAGCGAGGGGGAAAAGACATCGCCGTTCTGCGAGTATCGTAGTCGTATGCACCGCCCGCGGTGTTTCGTCCCTCTTGGCGTCGCCGCCAGCTCGCTCGTGGCTCTCCATCTCGATGTGGGCTGCTTTTTCCCGCGTCACTCTTCGAGGGCCATTACATCATCGTCTTGCAACAGGTTGGGCGGGCATGTGAGAAGAGAAGCTCCACAGCGACTCGTTGACAGACGGGGACGAAGGGGTTGCGGTGCTCTCGCGCGATGTGCCATCTACGGAGTAGACACGCCGACATTACTCGTACTCGTACTCGGTAGGCACAGACAACAGGACAGGCATGGCCATACCTGGCCGACCACGGGAGAATGGGACAACTGGGCGCCTCGCGCAATCAGCATGGCCGACGTTGGCTTGGGGAAGCTGGCTGGGCGAGGGGATCGCCGCCAAGAGCCGCAGACACGCCGGTCGCGTCGCCATGAGTCGCGCCGCTTGATGACAATGCCTCAGCAGCACTTCTGGCTGGCCGTGTCAGCCCGTTCCGTGCGCCGTTCTGCTCGCCCGTGCTCCGTCCGTAATGGCTGTATTGTCGCCCGTCGCGCCGTTGCGCTCTTAGGTGGGCTTGGTGGGCTCCGCCAGCCATGACGTGCAGGTACCGCCCAGGTACCTCCAATAGAGCCACACCCGCCGCCTTCTGGGCTGCCATGAACGCATCCCCAAGCCCCCAGCATTCGTTCCTCCGTTCCTCCGCCTATTACACGTACCTTATCCACACTCGTCCCTCTCGCATGCTTCTCGACCTGGCTGGCTTGCTGGCCTTGTTCCCTGGCCGGGCCGTTGACTGGGCGCTGATGACGGGGGGGAGGGTCCTGACCGTTTGGTACTGGCTGGCCGTCGTCTAAACTCTTACAGCGGGCGCCCATACTCCGTAGTGACCTCTTCCGTTGCTTTTCCTCTTCCCTCGAGACCTCACCTCCTCCTTCGATCCCGATCCTGTTCACTAACACGTCCGACGTCTGCCGTCCTCGGGCACACCCTCACTCTCACCTCACGCTCATCCTGACGTCCGTACCGCCCGTTGTCTACTCGTAGACTCCTGTCCAGGAACCCGAGACAACCACCCAACGCCCCCATCCGACATCTCCGCAAAGAACGCCTCCATCATCAACAAAGATCTTCGTTGACGGCCACCTGCTCTAAACCCACCTCCGGCAGCCCAAGCGCTGCAGCCACCTCCCCCCCCTTCAGACACCCAATAGCTAGGGAGCCGGCTGGGTCTTTTCTGGTACCCGGTCCGGGTGTCCATCCATCCCAGCGTCATTCATCATCGCCATCGTAGGTAGCTCGACCCGTCTGCCCTCCTGCTCAACCCGCCTGGGCTGGTCCCGCCTCGACCTTGACTTCGCCCTCTCGTCATCACCGATCAGACTCAGCTTCTTCGGCCTTCCCATTCACGAGGCCGCTCTCTGTCGTTCCGCCCCGACCGCACATCCGCCATCATCTTCGCTGCCATCTCTTCCCGGACACCTTCGTCGGCCGTCGGACAAAGCCTTGTCGTGCTTCTTTGACCTGTCTGACGTCCGATACCCACCTTGCTGGCACCGCGAGCACCGCACCCCCTCCTTGCCAATCGAGATATCCGATTCACTTTTCTCGCATGCCCGCCCCTGCTCTTCACGCCACCCTTCCTCCTTCCAACTTCTTCCTCTCTCATCTTGCCCTTCATCTCTCATATACTCGAGCGTTATCTTCGCGTGACCTATTCCACCTGGGTAATTCTGGTCCATAAATCTCATCCGAAGTCACTCGCTGTTTTGGTCCCTGCCGATATCGACGGTCCGCATATCCGTTGTGTCTCTTCGCCTCATCGTCTTCCGACTGGGGAACCGGCATTTAAGGATTCTTCCCACTTACATCATCTCCTCGGTGCACTTGGGCGTGCATCCGCCCATCATCGCCTGCTCATCGACATTGGACAGCTCCAGGGATTTTGTTGCTCAAAGCCGTTGTCGCTACTTGGCAAATCTCGGGCTCGCTTGATTTGTCATTCACGCCAAGTAGATGTTGGCTCTGACTCTGCAGCCTGGATCCAACTTCATCCAGAGGCATCATTCTGCCAACCTCTTCGACCTTAGGCGGGCCATCTAATCCGCCTGTATGACTCCCGGACTCGACACCATCTTTGCGGAGTTGGGTCTGACCCAATATCTCGACGCCTTTATTGATCAAGGTTTCGATGCCTGGGACACAATTCTCGATATCCAGGAGTCAGATCTGTGGGTCTCACAAGACTTTTCCACCTTGAACGTTGTTGCTAACAAGGGCGAGCAGTGATGCGCTGGGCGTGAAGCTTGGCCATCGAAGGGTAGGCCGGATCGTTTCCGTGCCGGAGGACTTGTAGCTGACATCTCGCCTCCTCAGAAACTGCAAAGGCGAATTGCCAATGCCCGAGGGATTGCTCCTAGCGTGTCGCTCGCGTCACTGAAGAGAGCCGTCGATGAGACCAAGCAAGAGCCTTTGGCTCGCGAGCTCGGCCGCACCGAAGGCACCAACGAGAGCAATGGCATCACGAAGCGCAAATATCGCCGACATCCTAAAGTAGGTCATCAGTCTTCGCCGTTCGATGCGTCTGGCCCTGTTGGCGATGACTGACGCGCCTTTGTCGTAATAGCCAGATGAAAATGCTCCCGAACGCCCGCCCTCGGCTTATGTCCTCTTCTCTAACAGTATGTCCATGCCTTGATGCCCTAGACCCGCAAAGATTTGTTCTCACATCATCTGCAGAGATGAGAGAAGACTTGAAGAGCCAGAATCTCACCTTTACTGAAATCGCGAAGCTGGTTGGAGAGAACTGGCAGAGCCTGGCGCCGGCCGAAAAGGAGACATACGAGAGTCAAGCAAACACAGCCAAGGATAAGTATCACCGCGATCTCGCCGAGTACAAGAAAACTCCCGAGTATCGCCGGTATGCGCAGTACCTCCAAGATTTCAAGGAGAAGCAGGCCAAACAAAATAAAGGTTGGTTGATGAAATGACGCTCGAACACCTCGTATACCGATCCTTGATTTTCTTGAGCTGACACTGCTCGTCTCACAGCTCACGAGGCTGCTAAACGAACCAAGCTGGAACCTGTCAGGCTTCGCCACGGTAGTACCAGCAGCAGTGCGACCCCGAACGGAGCATCCGGGAGTAGGAGCGGCAGCAGCAGCGAGAGGCTGCAGGGCAGCGAGCCACCTCCAACAAGGCAAGAGAGAGTCAACTCGACGGCCTCGATGGCAGGATCACAACATTCGTCCACGGCGCCGACGCCAATTTCGCACCGCAATTCGATCGAGGAGCCCGGGCCGTCACCGAGAACAACGCATTTTGAGTCCGGGAGTCCCAGGGATCCGCCTCGCAGCCACTCGCGACGGCAGTCGGCCTGGACCACCGGGAGTCGAGTCGACCAAGGCCAGCAACCTTTACCGTCGTTGTCCGATATGCTGGATGATGGTAATAAGGGCATGGACGCACCAATGGAGGGCATCGTATATTCAACTGGATCCGGCCAATTACGATTCGGGACCGATGGACCACCGGTTTTGCCCCTACCACGGGTGCCGCGTCTCGTCCACGAACCGTCTTCGGGCAGCACCAATCTATCGGGAACCTCGACGGGAAGTTTCGGCCGGGCCCCAGGCGAGGGTCCGTGGCCAATCCACGCGCTCCTCACAGAGCGAAGCTTGAACGGCGCGTCCGAGTTCGATAAGCCACCTATGCCCCCTATCAACGCTGCTGCGAACGCCGTCGGGAAACGTGATTTTGTTTCCAGGCGTGTCCATGACCCAGTGGGTTACGGTACTACCCTCCGTCCCTTTTTCTTTGGCCTAGAAGGTAGCTGATCGGGCTTGTCAGGCACCCAATCCGAGTTGCTGGCATGCCAGCAGTTGAAGGCAGATCAGCTAGGGGATGGTGATGTGCCTATGACTATGGTTGAGACCACGCCCGGTGTGAACGGCAAGAATGGGCTCGACGGGATGAGTGCTTTGCTCAGGGCCGGCGAAATAGTGGGACGTCGCAGCTCGTGAGTGATGCATTTGGGTCCCGCTCCCATCAACGGCTGGAGACTTTGAGATTTTCGGGGAACGCCGAAGCCATCTCAGACATTACGGCCGTCTCTCCTTTTTGTTTTGGTTATATTTGATGAGGCATATTTGATACCCACGAACATCGGAGGATTGCGACTGCGTTGCGAAGCATGAACGATTTTGTCGCTAAAATTGTATCTAGAAGGCGTTTGGTTGTGGGATCGCGGGATCGGATTTTGCCTCTTGGCAACTGGCGTACGTTTCGGATGCTCATTCGGCAGAGGCCACACTTGGGAGGATGTCTTGTTCGGGGGCTGCATGATTTGATTGAGGTCGGTTCGACAATTGTAAGGGTTGGCGGGCATAGAAAAATTGGACCGATGATGGAGGACCGGCTCGACAGCGAGCCAATTTGTACATGTCTAGTAATAAGTAAAATCGAGTATATCCATGACTCCTGAAGAAACAGTGCCGGGGCTGAGCTTGATGGCACTTTCGTCGGATGTGACGCACGGTCATGAAGACGAGGTGGGGTGAACAGCTCGATTGAAGACGGCCCTGAAGGATGGCACTGGCGATGGAAGCCGTCTCGGGGGTGTCTCGCCGTATTCTCTGATGGTGGGGGATGGGGCTCGCGAAGACCGAGGAGGATGGGATGCAAACAAGGCTGGCTGTACGTGGAGAAGTTGCACAGAAGCAAAAAGGAGGAGGGATGATGAGTGCGAAATGAAGAGAAGCCGTCGTGTCCCTGGGGATGCAGCCACGACGGGTCTCGTCTGGCGTTCCTTCGTTCCTTCTCTCCAATGACGTAGGCACTGGCACCCCGCCACGCGAGGAGAAAGGGATGGCAAAACAAAAAGGGTTCAAGCGTGGCACCTGAAAGGCGGGGAAATGCGACGGTGGTGCCCGTCGTTTCTGAGCCTCGCACTGCCAGTGAGGGATGAGCACCTGCTGAGCGCTGCTGCTGGGTTCCTTGGGCCTGGGCTGCGCCGGCCCGGGCCGGCCCGGCCGGTCCTCTGATTGCTTGATTGAGGGGCTTCCTCAGGTCCTGTAACCGTAGACGTACGTTTACTCGGAGGGGGCGCATCACAAGCCTCGCCACGCCCTCGAGGTGCTTTACATCGACTTGCACTGAGAGAATATTCGCTGTCAGTGCGAGCTCATCTCTTGGCAGCTTGCTTCTTTCCTTGCAAAGGTGGTATTCCAAAGCTCGTTTTCCTCCCACCAACTATCGCCCCCAAACGCCGGCGCCGCTCGCGCTTTCATACATGACATTCGCAGATATCCCGCCATCATCTCGGCAACGAGCCACGCTGCAGTGACAGTGTGTCTCAAGCCTCTCATGCACGTCGTTAAACACAGGACCCCGCCCAACAACTCACACCTCCATGCAGCCACACGTCTAGTCCCCGCCCACGGTGAAATCCGCGGTCCAGTCCTTGCGGATATCCAGCTCTGCCAGACCTTCCGTCTTTTCAATCACCAGGCCCTTTTCGTTGGCAAGGTGCAGCAGGCAGATGAAGCAGAATGACGTCGAGATGTCGTCCATGACGGGCTTGGGATAGACGGACTGCAGTCCGCTCATGACCTCGGTAAATTTGAGCGTTGTATCATGTTGCTGCTCCGCATCTGGCGGAGTGGCCAGGGTTTCGCCGTTGTCTGGTTGATTCTACAGAAAAGTCAGCCAAAATGAGGAACGGTGACGACGAGATTTCCGCTTGGATGGAATCTTACATCAAGTTTGTCAAGAGCCATGCCCTTCCAAATCTCCTCTTTGAGGCGTCGGACGTCCACTTTCTTGGCTCTCCTGGCGTACTGGACGTATTCCGGGCGCACCCTCCTTGTCTGAGTGACGAGAGTCGTCCCGAAAGCGCCTCCCATCGCTTGCGTGAGCGGGTACGTTTCGCCGCCTAGCATGGCTGTCAAGCCGACGGCTTCCGTCATGCCCGGGTCACCCTCGATACCGGGGGACATGTGCTCCCGGGCGTCTGCGAATTCCAGGTCGTCATCGTCATCGGCGTCATCCCCTCCAGGGAAAGGCAGGCCGTCTTGGAAGAAGTTGGCGTCGTAGTCGCCTTCTGGCAGCGCCGTCTCCTCGGGGCCCTTCTGCTTGGCCCAGAATGCCTCGTCCATCTCGCCTACCGGTTGATCGTCCTGCTGCGCATTGCCGAACCCGCCACGGGCACCGAAGCCAGTCTGGCGACGCGCCAACCGAGCTCTGGGTTTGAGAAACAGACTCAGCAGCGACTTGGAGTTGAAGTGCTTGTCGTCGGGAAGCAGGTTGCGAGATTTGGATTTCCAATCCTTCTTGGGCAGGCTGATGGCCGAGTTGCTCGCTACCTGCGTGTGAATGACGTCGGCCATGGACGACTCGAGAGGCGAAGCGAAGTCGATCTCAAATGGCTCCTTTTCTTTACGCTTCTTGGTCTCGCTGGCCGGCTTGTTCACATCCTTGATCTTGCGGATCCTCCAATGCTCTGCGCTGGTCCAGTTCTTCTGCAGCGCCTGGTCGAAGAAGCCCAGTATGTCCTCGTGCATCTTGTTGGCGTTTTGCGGGTTGGTCATGGAGACGACGTACTCGCCGTTGTCGTCGAACCCGTCGCCGTCGGCACCCTCGTCGCCCATGCCGGCATCGTATACTCGCATTTGGGGGCCGAGAGCCGCCTCACGCGCCCACGCCTCGCCGCCTCCGCCAAATTCGACATCGCCGCCGATATCGAAGCTACCGAGGCCGAGGTCGTCATCGTCAAACCCCGCGGGCGCCTCCTCGTCGATGAACATGCCGGACTTGTCACCAAACGCTCCGGGCGTCTTCTCTTTGTCCTGGTCCATTCTCCAATCCTCAGGGGCCTTCAGAAAAGGGATATCTGTGGAGCCAGACGGATCTCCGAGGTCGAAGTTCTTCAGCGACGGGCAAACGTCAAGCTCGTCCAGTCGTGCCAGGTCTGGGAAGAACCTGTGACCCATGGACGCGAGATCAATGTGGACGGCCGCCTCATCATCTTCTTCCTCTGCCTTTTCGTTCTCGCTGGGCCCATCATCTGGTTGCGCGACTGATACATCCGTGATTTCCTGATCCTCGCCGTCGTCTTTCTTTTTGCCAATAGTGGCTACGTCTCCAGAGTCGTCACTGCTATCAAACACAATGCGTCCCTGGGAGTCAATCATTAAGTGGTTGAGCAGCAGGCCCTTGGCTCCACCCTCGTCGAAATCAGCGGATGCCTTTTTGAACAGGGGATCTACTCCGAACTCGAGCTCGAACTTCTTGAGCTGCAGTGAGCTGAATGACGGCGCCAAAGTGGCCTCGGAAGATCGCTGGGTCTGTCGCTGGTCAGACAAGAACAGGAGATACGGTGACGGCACATGGGTAGGCCGGCGAGGAGCGAACGCTGCTTACCTTCTTCTTTGGCTTCTTCTTGACGTTGCCGTCCTCGTCGAGCTCCTCTTCGCTCTCCTCCCCTTCGACGTCGTCGCCGTCGCGCCCCTTCTTCTTGCTGCTGTTGCTGTCAGCAAGACCGCTCAGCAGCTTGCCAGTCTCGGTGGCGACGCTGTCAACTCGGTTGGTGTAGATCTTGACGCAGCCGTCGAGGGTGCAGCTGGCCTTTTGGAAGTTGACGCCGTCGCCCTCCTTAAGCAGCGACATGTCGTGGAAATAGTCGATGAGGGCAAAATTCCACGAGTTGGTGGCGTTGATCTTGTTGTCGGTGGCCATCTTCATCCACTCCTCGAAGTTGGCTAGGATGGGCACGCGCTTCATC
Organism: Tolypocladium tropicale; assembly: GCA_024340005.1. Taxonomy (NCBI): domain Eukaryota; kingdom Fungi; phylum Ascomycota; class Sordariomycetes; order Hypocreales; family Ophiocordycipitaceae; genus Tolypocladium; species Tolypocladium tropicale. Next base: position 183,173 of record JALHBU010000064.1, on the reverse strand, counting down.
GGGGTGACGGAGACGCCGTTGACGGTGATGTCGTCGTCACCAAGGCCGACGCCGCCGCGTCCGCCGCGGGGGGTGCCCATGGCGGAGCCTGGCGACGCATTCTCCAGGTCCTCCAGCCTGATGCTGCCCTTGCGCGGCGTGGCCGCGGCTTTGATCTCGTTGATTTGCTTTTCGTGGAGGGCCTTCCGTGAGTTCATGCGCTGGCCCTTCTCCTGGGCATCGTCGTTTAGAGGGATCCTAGCCAGCAGCACGGGTGCGTCAGCGCGAGCACTCGTCTGCAGAGAGGGATAGGGATGGCGAGGCTCACTTGACGGGCGACTTGAATGGCGAAGCCGAGATGGAACCAGACGTCGTCCTGACGCCACCGGGGCGTGGCACTTGGGCAACCCGCGGCATCTCGTGGCCGAGGCGGAGGCGCTGGCGGGTGTGTTTGCGTGTCGTGGAGACAGACGGGGGAGGTCAGGTATGCAGAGACAATGCATCCAGCGTCGCGTCGCCGTGCTGCGCTGTCCCGTGTGTGTGGTTGGTTGGGCCCCGCGGAAAGTAAACAAAATACCCGATCCACTCGTTGCGGCTCGCACCAACACAAACAGTTCCGCCTGCCAATCCAGGCATCCAGCAGCGAGGGCCACCTAGCAGCCACAAGGAGTGGCTGTGCGGCGGCACTCGCCACATGACAGACGTGACGAGGGCGCTGGCGTCAACCCGACAGCTTCCATCTTGGCACAGGCTCGCCAAGCATAGCGCCATCGCCGCTTTTACACCGCGCGGCCGTTCTGCGTCTTTGTCTTTGACCCCGGGTCGGACCTCACAGGCACAGGCCATCACGTTAGTCATAGCCCGTAGCGATTACGAGGATTCAACATGGACTCTCGACGAGCCAAACCTGTCCACTGCAGCGAGCCGTGCTAAGTCGGAGCGATGACGCTTGGTCCAGAGTTAGGTACTCGTACACTCAGCACCGCGGCCTCTAGTCAGGTATTCGCGCATCACTGGCGCCGGCTGGACCGCCAAGCAATGTTAGCTCGGCGAAGAAGCCTTCGTGCTATCACAGCAGGGAGGGCAATTTGCTCCGTATCAATATCGTGGCTCCAGGGCCCCTCCCCACTGGCCCCGCTGCACTGCGATGGCTTCCGCAGCACATGGAGCGTGACGGAGCCTCGGAACATGCGGCCGGTCTGTTGAGAGCTGCGCGATTGACACTCGAACACCGACACGTTCGTCTGAGCTGAAATTGAGGTTGGACGGCAGTTGGGCGAGCGACGTCTGGTCCGGCACCAAAAGCGGCGCGCGCTGGCGCTCCCCAGAGAGGCAGCCAATCACACCACCTTCGCCAGCTAGCGGCTCCTGCGGCCGCCGCGGGAAGGAGGGGCGTGGGCAAGCTTGGCAGGTGGGATTAAGCTACCGCAGTGCATGAGCCTCGAGTACGTATAGTAGCCTTGAAGGTTTGCACCCTGCGTCTGGCATCACCACCACCATGACCAGGTAATATAACTGTGCTCCCTCTCGTCCCCTCCCTCCGCTGCGCGGCTTCTCCCAGGGATCTCCCGTACGGTGCGCACTCCCGCGACATGACGATACGCCGAGCATGCCGCCCACCAAGCTCCGCGGCAGCCGTCTGCGCGCCCGCCCATTCTACGCCACCGTCCTCCTGCTGTCGCTCCTGACGGCCTACTCGTTCCTCGTGCACACGCAGCCCGGCCGCCGCGATGCGAGCGCCGACCTGTGGAAGCGGAGCGAGGGCGAGGCCGCGCCCCAGTGCGGCGAGGTTCACTCGGCCGCCGACCAGTGCCTCTTCATCCGGCGCTACTGCAATGACGACGATGCTGGCCTCCTCCCCTACTTGGACATGTACTACTGCGCCTTCGGCGACGCCAAAGCCGTGGCCTTTGTCCTGCTCGTCTTGTGGCTGGCCTTGCTGTTCACTACCATCGGCATCGCTGCCAGCGACTTCTTCAGCGTCAACCTCAGCACCATTGCCGCCGTTCTTGGCCTGAGCGAGAGCCTGGCCGGCGTCACCTTCCTGGCCTTCGGCAACGGATCCCCCGATGTCTTCAGCACCTTCGCCGCCATGAGCTCCAACAGCCCCGGCATGGCCGTCGGCGAGCTCATTGGCGCCGCCTGCTTCATCACCGGCGTCGTCGCTGGGTCTATGGCCTTGGTGCGCGAGTTCCGGGTCGACCGCAAGACCTATGCCCGCGACATTGGCTTCTTCATCGTCGCCGTCTGCTTTACAATGGCTTTCCTGGCCGATGGCCACCTTCGCTTCTGGGAGTGCTGGGCCATGATAGGCTACTACGTCGTCTATGTCCTTACCGTCGTCGGCTGGCACTGGTACACGACTAGGCGGAGGCGGCGGCTGCGTCGTGAGGGTGAAGCTCGCAGCCATTTCTATGGTGCCACCGGACAAGTTGGCGATGAATTGGCTGGGGAGCCATATCGAGACGATCCAGACGACGTCGATCGTACGGTGGGCCAACCGCCGCGCGTTGACTCTACCGGAGCCGTCGACGCCACCCCGTTTGAACAAGGCCCAAGGATCGAGATAGAGGCACCCGCAGCAGAGCATGCCGGCGCAGACAGCGACGAGGATGATACCGACGAAGATCACGAGAGGATGGTGGCGGCAGAAGTCACGAGGAGCATGCGTGTCTTGCGAACTGGTGCGAAGCGACATCACAACATGAATCCCATCCGGCCGAGCTTGGTAGGCGCCCTCGAGTTCAGATCCGCTCTGGCGCAACTTCAGCGAGAAAGCAACCTGCAGCTCTCGCCCATGACCGGCCGAAGCTACTCGGAAAACCAGGTCCGTGGCCGGAGACGACGGGAGACCGTTGGCGTGTTCCCCGATGCCGCGCACGATGTCGGGGACACGTACTCGACGGCCAGGGCGCATTCAGAACGCAGAGAAAGGGCACTGTCTTCAGGGGACATACCTGTTTTGTCGGCCACGAGTCCCGACTTGATGGATGGCGAGCAAACCATGTCCGACTCTGATATTCCGGCCTCTGAAGCGCCCGAAAGTGGCCAGAGAACCCCGGCAACACCTCCAGTGTTCACCATCGGGGGCAATCTGGCTCCACCGGCAGCCGGCTTGCCCGGCGATGGAATGGCTGGTCATGCCCAGGGGCAGGGACAGCCGCCAAGGCTGCAGCTGCAGATACCGAGTCATGGAAGCAGAGACAGCATTTCCGTGTCCCCTGGCACAACGTTCCCTCGATACACAGACTCGCCGATGAGCATGACGCCGCGCTCGCGCTCCGAGCACCGAGAATTCATGCTCCCTCCATCTGCTTCCGCTAGGCGACTTACCCACTTCCCCGATCTACCAGTACCGGTGCCGGTGTCGCGGCCGCTGCGATGGTGGCCTTACTCGATGCTGCCGCCTCCCCACGTCCTTGTGGCCACCATGTTCCCAACCCTCCAGGGCTGGAAGGAAAAGACTGTTTGGGACAAGTTTCTCAGTACCGTATCAGTGCCAAGCATCTTTGTGTTGGTGATTACGTTGCCTGTAGTGGATTCGGAGACGTCCGAGGGGGACTCGTTGACGGAAGAGACGGTTCTCGAGCCCTTGACCCACAGGCCTCTTGGTCAATCAGCGCCCTCCGTGTCCGTTGAGCCGAGGAGGATCGAGCGGGAGGGCGAGTGGGAGCGGTACAGAAGACACACGCTGAGTGCGGGCAGCAGTCGACGATCGGCGATGGGCGATGCACCCAACGCCTTCTCCCTGGAGCGTGAAGACACGGCAGTCGAGGCGACGCCTCATGTGGTCTCCGGGCCGTCGCCGGTTTCTGCCAAGCCAGCATCAGACCTGCCTTCAGTGAGCAACGCAAACGACGAGTCGGCACCATGGAACCGGTGGCTGGTCTGCCTGCAACTGTTTACCGGGCCGCAGTTCGCCGTCTTTATACTGTGGGCCAACTTATACGAAGACTGGGAGCAGCCTGGCCGTCAGCTGCTGTGGATGATGCTCTATACTCTTGTCGGCTCACTCGTTCTCCTGGGCGTCCTCCTCATCACAACTACACAACACAGTCGGCCGAAGTTTCACTTTTTGCTCTGCTTCCTGGGCTTCATAATCAGCATCGCGTGGATCTCGACGATCGCCGGCGAAGTGGTGGGGGTATTGAAGGCTTTTGGTGTAATCCTAGGCATTTCGGAGGCGTTGCTGGGGTTGACGATCTTTGCGGCAGGCAACAGCATCGGGGATCTGGTGGCGGACATCACGGTAGCCCGACTAGGCTACCCCGTGATGGCACTGTAAGTCGGCGGCGTACACGTGGCGGCGGCGTGGAGTCCTGCTAACCCGTCTCCCAGGTCTGCCTGCTTCGGAGGCCCAATGCTCAACATCCTGCTGGGCATCGGCATCGGCGGCGTCATGGTCATGGTGCAGGGCGCCAACCGGAGGCACGCCAAGCACCCGGACCGGCCGATGGAGTACAGGCCGTACCACGTGCAGGTGGGCGGGACGCTGCTGATATCGAGCATCACGCTGCTCATCATGCTCGTCCTGCTGATGATCGTCGTGCCACTGAACAAGTGGATCTTGAGCCGCAGAATTGGATGGGGCTTGATTGCTCTGTGGACCCTGGGTACGATCATGAACGTCGTGGTCGAGGTGACTGGGCTGTGGGGAGAGTCGGCGTAGGAGACGAGGAGACGGCAGGAGAAGCATTGGCCGAGTTTTGCATGCTGTTTCTTGTCCAAATTATACCAGGGGCACTCTACGAGGGGGGTCCGGAGAAGGACATTGCTCCGTACGATCTGTCCTGATGGGAGCTGAGCGTGGCACTGCCCGGGCAGAAGCTGGCTAGCGATGCGCATCCGCTGCTTGCATTGGAGACGAGAGTGGCATCCAGAGACATCAATGTATATAGTGTACGAGTACACGAGAGTAACGAAAGGCGCACGTAGACCACATTTTCCGTCTGCCATATCCGACTCTTTTGCGATCTTCGGGTCTGCGATGTTCGACTCTTTGTTTGCAGTACTGGAGCTGGGTTGGTTTTAACATTGCCCCACCATTCATCCATCGGTTCAGGGGCCGACGATGGCTGCGGGGTACGTGGCTAGAAGCGCGACAGAGCTGGGGCGATGGCCCCTGCCCGGTTGCCTCCCGATCGAGCACGACGAGCGCAAGGACTGTGAATGAATCGTGTCCATTGAGTCGACTGGCCGTAGTCCGACGTCGCCTTCCATTGCCTGCGCTGGAGTTTTGCCCGAGGCGGCGGGTGTGACACGTTGCAGAGTGTGGATGGATACGAAGTATTTGGAGTCCAGCTGCCCCTCTCCTTCGACGTTGCCGCCCCTCCACGCGCAGCTCGACGACAGCTTAGCTTCTCCCTGACCGCCCTCGACCATTTTCCTGCCTCGCCACGCCCTCTCCTCCCCCCCAACGTCCGCCCGCCCAGCCTCCTCCGTCCTGCTCTGCTCGCCCTCTCGAGCCCATCGCCAGCTGCACCCGTTGCCAGACACCCCAAAGCGCCGCGGCCATGGTTTCCACGACGCCCTCGTACTCGCCCCTCGAGGAGCGGCCCCTCCAGGACACCATCTGCCTCTTCGACGTCGATGGCACCCTGACCCCCGCGCGTCTGGTGCGAAACCTTCCCCTTCTTCCCCCTTCCCTCCGCCTCGACAAGCGTCGCACGTCCTGCGTTCGGCCTGCTGACCATGCCCCGCTGCGCAGGATGCCTCGCCCGAGATGCTCGCCCTGCTGCAGGACCTCCGCAAGAAGTGCGCCGTCGGCTTCGTCGGCGGCTCCGACCTCGTCAAGCAGGAGGAGCAGCTCGGTCGCCCCGCCGGCGCCCCCGTCGTCTCCCTCTTCGACTTCTGCTTCTCCGAGAACGGCCTGACGGCCTACAAGCTCGGCCAGCCCCTGCAGTCCACCAGCTTCATCCAGTGGATCGGCGAGGAGCCCTACAAGCAGCTCGCCAACTTCTGCCTCCACTACATCGCCGACCTCGACATCCCCATCAAGCGCGGCACCTTTATCGAGTTCCGCAACGGCATGATCAACGTCAGCCCCATTGGCAGGAACGCCAGCACCCAGGAGCGTCTCGACTTTCAGGAGTACGACAAGACTGCCAAGGTCCGCGAGAAGTTTGTCGCCGCCCTCAAGGAGAAGTTTGGTCATCTCGGTTTGACGTGCGCTCCCCCGTTCTCTCTTTTTCTCTGTCCACCCTCTCCATCTCCCGTGGCCACCTGAAGGTCATGTTTCACACAAGTCCGACGTACTGACGCCCCTTCGTTAATGCAGCTTCTCCATCGGCGGCCAAATCTCCTTTGACGTCTTCCCCCAGGGCTGGGACAAGACCTACTGCCTGAAGCACCTCGCAGACGAGGCCAAGAAGCCCGGCGGCATCACGTACAAGACGATCCACTTCTTCGGCGACAAGACGTTCGAGGGAGGCAACGACTGGGAAATCTACAACCACCCCGCTACCATCGGCCACTCCGTCAACGGACCGGAGGAGACCATGCGCATTGTCAAGGAGCTGTTCAAAATCTAAGTTCGTTTTCTCCACTGCAAAGATGCTCCACTCCACTTGTGAGAATCTGTTCGATGTCAAGGCCTGGGATATGGGAATGGTTATCCTAGATGCAAAGAAAAGGTGGGAGACATAGAAACGAGGCACACATTTACGGCTGTACGTCAAAAATTCCGTTGGCCATGTGAGCTCGCTGCCTGAAGACTGGCTTTTAATGCCACATACAACAATTCACAATTGAAGCATCACTTCAACCACCTACTCTACATTCGTTTAGCTACGTGCAAAAGGTCGTGGCTAGAAAATTCGCCCTGCTCATGACACTGTACGAGGGAGCCCCCATGGACCATTGAAACAAGTAACATCGACAGGTATCCAGCAATCAAAGTCATCAAAAGCGCTGCCTGCATGCGTACATTTGCCAACCATCCCGCTATGAAACGTCCCTCCTCTTCCTCTGCTTGTCCAAAAATGGCGTCTCTGCCACACCGCATCTCTCATTGCCCCGAGTCCTCTCACCTCCCGAATTCCAGGTGCGGGATGATGACGGGCCCATATTTGGTGGTTGCCTGGAACGCGCCGTCTCCCTGCACCACAAAGTCCACCGCCAGGCTAAGCTTCGACAGACCCTGCTGCTGTTGGCTGCTGATGCTGGGGTTGGGGCTGAAGGGTGCCTGCATCATGGCCTCCTGGTCATAGGCCACGAAAGCCACATAATTACGCCGGCCCATGAGCTTCTTCAACTCACGGATGGCCCCGCTGGCGTCCGTGTGGAAAATCTCCATCATGTCTTCCTTGGTGTCCGATACGTCATGCGTCGACTTCTGGCCGTTCTTAGGCACGTACAGCGTCTTCTGATTGTGCAGCATCTTCAACACGTAGCCGCCCTGTGGCGCGCCCACAATGGGCGACGAAATGATTTGGTACATGGTCTTGTGATCGCCAGGATGTGTCGGGTCGTGCACAAGGCCAGCTCCCGAGGCATTGACATCTGCAACGGCCGAATTAGCCTTTTGCTTTTTCATAAGTCAGCCAAGCTCGGCGTCTTACCTCCTGACAAGAAAGTCATTCGAATGCCCTTTTGCTGGGCAATGCCTTGCAGCGTCCGGATGAGATAGGTTCGCTCGAGGTCTTTCGTATCGTGAGTCCACATGTCCTTCAAGACTTCCTGAATGTCGAGCTCGCCGAATTGGTTCAGGACATTACCCATCAGACCAGTCTTGCCCACTGCCTTCTTGACCTGTGAGAAACCTTGAGCAACGACCTCTTTTTGACCAACGACACCTGCTACTGAGCTCGTAACCTTGCCCAGGATGTTGTACGTTGTATTGACCGCCTTCTTTCCAGCTGCAACCGTATTCGCCAAGCTCTCAAAGGCGTCCAGTCTTGGGTATACAAGAGGAACTGATATCATCCATATGACATGCTGGACGCTGGGCGGTAGCGTCGCAACTTTGGGAAAGATGCCTTGGTATGTTGGTCCGGCCATCACGCGAGCTTGGTTTCTCTCCGAGCGACAGTCTGGTCCGACGACCACGACCGCGGGCCCCAGGAACTTGACAAAATGCCAACCATTGCCGGTAATGGTAAAGATGTCATGATCCGTGCTAACGTGTCGCATCATTTCCACAGTGGTGTGGTGCTGGAAGAGAAGGTACATGTCTGTTGCGATTCTGCCTATATTCTTGAACACTGGGGAGTTCTGCATGTAGGCTGGGTAAGATCCATAGCCATCAAAACTAAGTTCGTGTCAGCCAAGGGCCCGGATATCATGTCTGGATACGAGTACCTACATATCGTGGTCATTGATCTGAAGGACGTGGGGTATCTGGGCAAATGCCTCCCTCAAGAACGGTTGATCGAAATGGCTCGTATAAAAGTGAAAATAGGCGTGTGTTACGTCCTCCTCGTGGCGCGCGGTCCATTGGGCGTTCTTCTTGTTGTCTCGGCCGCTCATGGCCAACCACTGCTTCAACAAGGGGACTTCTTTCCATAGCCGATCGCCATAGATCTGGTCTCCGAGGCCCAGCTGCGCATGGAACCCCCCGCATTCGATGTTCTTCTGCAACACGTCCTTCCACATGAAGCCAACACCCCCGAGCCTGGCCCTCTCGTTCTGAGAGGTGCTGGCGGCAAAATCATTGCCGGAGTGAGCGATGAATCGCCAACCGGTCTCGTGTCGCCCAGCGACGACGAACTCATATCTTGTGCAGCCCAAATGCGACGTGACAGCGTACGTCCATCGTTCCGTGCCCTCTTCGCCCATGAGAAGCTCAATGTCGTATTTATAAAAGGTCCAGCGCTGGTGCGTGTGGAGAACCCGTGGCTGCAACTGCTGTGGATTTGGAGAGAGGTCGGCGCTCAAATGAATATGAATGGTTGGCGGCTGCGGTGCATCTGTAACGATCATGATGCTGCCATGCCATGTCCCCCTCTCGACGTCCATGTTGACATATCTCAGGTAAGGGCCAAAGTAGACCCCATTGGTGGGTTGAATTCTGTACATGTCGACGCCTGAGCTCGGTGGCGGGCCAGAAAAACCAGACATCGTCGCTGTTTGCGACGCCGCGACACTCATGATACTCTCGGCGTAGCCGGGCGTGTGTGGAGGATACAGAGGCGATGCCATCGACTGTTTTCCAAACAGGGGAGACGTCAAAGGATTTCCGTACGTCGAAGCGGTAGGTGAGAGAGGAGCCTGTTCATGCTGAAGCGGATTGGGCCCCTTGGGGAAGTCCCACTGCGTTGCTTGAGAGGCTAGATGAATATAGTAATACTGGCCTGAGTTCTGATCTAGATGAGCTATCCAGCCTTCCGGTAGTGGGGGTGGGGAGGCAGGTGTGGGTGTAGGCGCGGGTATCGTCGTTGTCACCGGTGCCACGGCCTGCGAAGACTGGCCGTTAGGCTCCGGTCGCGGATCGTTCGCAAATGCGGGATGCCCGGGATGCTGGAGTGCCGGTGAGGTGAGGCCTGCCGCCGCCGCCGCTGCATTGGCAGCCTTTTGCGGCGATGAAGAAGTGGCGCCTGAAGCATTCTGAGTCGCGACAGGCCTCGCACCTTGCTGTTGAGGCCGCTGTTTCTCATGCGGATATGAAGACGCTCCGTTGGGATTCACGCTCGAGTACGCTGGAGGAGGGGTCTTGGTGCCCATGCGTTGGAAGTCCTGCTCCAAGACACTGACCTGTACAGGCGTGCTGTGTTGATTCTGGGCAGGTTGCTCAGGGGGTGGGCTGAAGGTTGGCTGTGAGTCTGAGGCCGAGATGGGAGTTGATCCCTGATACACGGTCGGAGGGCCGGAGGGAGCTTGCCCCGGGGACTCGGTGGGAGTCCAGGGCCGCTGGATTTGAGGTGGCTGGTTTCCATATTGTGCGAGTCTCTGCGCAGCAGCCGCGCTCTGCGCTTGATGCGCCTGCAAGCTTGTGAGGGTTGCCGTCCCTGAAATGCCCGAGGCTGCATATCTGGCCTCGATACCGCCGCCCGGAACACTTCCGGGCTCGACGATCGGAGTCTCGGGAGGAGGCGGGGAGCCACGACTCGCCCTCGTCGTTGAATTCGAAGCCGTAGAAGAGAAGCGATTAACACCCTGGTCGTTCGTCGTCAAGCGGCTGTTGGGTGGCTGAGGCCGAGGCGGATCGTTGGACGTGCCAGACGCCGACGCAGCGCCTGGCGGAGGGTAATACGTTGTCTTCTGATAATTTGGATAATTCGTGTTCGACGAGCTGGGCCGATGCTGTTCCTTCAAGGGCCGTGCAAACAAACCATGGTCTGCGTCAGGGCTCGAAGGGGAGTGAATTGTCTTGGGAGAAGCGCCTCTTCTCTCAGCGAGGCCCGGCTTCCTGTCAACGTGACTGGTATCTAATCGCGGGGTGGTGTCGTTGTAGGCTGAGCCGTAGGGCTTGGGGGGAACAGGCTTGCGGATGTCGTCGTCATCCGGGAAGGGCAGAGGAGCGGCAGAGCTGGAAGCCCCCGGGGGAAGAGGAAATGACGACTTGCTGGCCGAGGCGAAGGCTGTAGGGCCAGCTGGCCCGGGGCTCTGGGGTTTGAATATGCGCAACGGCTCGACCGTTGGGCTGTCGCCACAATCCTCGGGAGCTGGTCTGCTGAGGAACATTTCCTCCTCCGGTATGCCTCGACTGGACACTCCTCGACTGGACTCCATGATGCGTCACGGCTCGACCTCGAGCGAGCGTGGTAGTTTCTTTGGACGGGGAAGTAAGTCGGATGCGGCACACGTCCACGCGGCAAGCGCTTGCGACGAAGCACGACGCAGCTGCTAAGAGCTCACAGCTCACGCAAGTATGCCGCCTCAAGCGACCAGGCCTTGTCAGGCTGTGGTCTGTTGGGAGCTTCAATGTCGATGCAGTAGATAGATGTGAGGCCCGTCGGTCAGGTAGCTAGGAGTCGGGTGTCGATGCTCCGATCGTCAGTAGCTTTGGGGGCGGGGTCGGTCGTGTCTCCGACGGGAGGGTCGCAGAATGGGCCGCCGATAAGGTGCGGGTCGCAGGTTAGAAATAAGGTGCGAGAGACGAGGCTCGGGGCGCTGCAGGAACAAGGAAAGAGAGGGAGGGGGAGAGGGAAAAGAGAAACTGGGCTGCACGCAAAGCAGCAGCGCAGGCAAGGACGAGAAAGCTCGCGATACTCGTCTGGCCAGAGAAACGGAGGCCTGACGGGGCCGTGAGCCGAGCGGAGGGCAACGTCGGGTGGGACATGGACGAGGTGCGGCAGGGCCAGGAACAGGCTGGACAAAACAGGGGACCTGGCGCCAGCGGACGCGGCACCGGGCCTGCGCTGGCCCCCGCAACGCCCTGGGGATGGATGGCAGAGGCCGCTGGCATCGGCTGTTAGTGGGCAGGGGCGTCGCCGCCGGGCGGGGCGGCGCTAGCAGTCTAGTGGCCGGAGGAGCCCGACTTGGCCCCCAGAGCGGCCATGATTGGCCAGCCAGCGTTCCCGACGACGCCTGTAAGCGCCCAGTGCTTCCTCCCGTCCGCCGAGACGGCCTGATGTGCATCTTCGTAGCCGCCGAGGATTGGAGCTAACAGACACCAGCTTCTGGTCTCTTTCGGACCCTGAAGCTGTGCTGCGCGTGTATCGACGCGCCAATGCTGAGGCTGAGTGCGACGGCGACGGAGACAAGCCTGCCTGTCCACGTCAGCGTCATGGACCGAAACCGGGCCCTGGCGCTTCGACATGCAGGTCACCACACAGTGACTCCCCCTCCAGACGTGGGCGCTTGCAGCCAGTCTCGGCAGTAAGCTTGCTATCTGACTGGCATCTTTCGGAGGCGTCCAAGAGACAGGAAGCTCGCGAGAGGATGGAGTCCGGGCCCATCCGAGCTTGGATGACCCCGGATGGCGCGTTCGGTGGGCACCGTCGTTCGCCCGGGCGACCAAGCCATCAGCAAGGTTCTGACACAGTGCCGTTTCGAAGTTCACATTGAAAACCTATCCGAACCATGGCCTTTGGGAGAGCACGGTTCTCGCTCGTATAGATGTGGAGGATGACAAGAGACGTTGGCAGTTGGGAAGCGAGACCGATGAGTGATAAGATAAGAGCAACGGCAGATAAAGTGGGCCTTCTGCGGGACCTCTCAACGCGTGTAGTCTAAAGACGCGTCTAGCGGACCTGCTCGGTACATGGCCAGCTTAGCATCCCTCCGGTGCTAGGAGCGTCATTCCCTGATCACCACCAACGCCAACTCCGCCACGCCGCGACGATGGCACCCGCGTCCAAGTCGACCGAGAAGAAGCAGCAGTCGCTGACTGCCTTCTTCACGCCGAAGACGATCAATGGACTCGCTGCATCCTTTCAGAAGCAGACCCAATCCTCGTCCTCGGCCAACGGCGTCGAGTCCCCTGCTCGGAAGCGACCGCTCGACGAGGACGCGGACAAAGCCAACGGGACACCGGAGCGAACCACGAAGAAGGCCAAGGCCAGTGTTGGAGCCGCCGATGCCGACAAAAGCTCCTTCTTCCGCAAGGAGTCATTGGGGGGCGGGGCAACAGCCGGTGGCAATGAGACGATCACGGCTCCCCCAGCACGCGCAGAACGCTATCTCTACGACGGTTCCAGCCGTGAAGCTGCTGTCGAAGCGGACAACGGTGACGAAGACGCTGCAGCGGCGAAGAGGAACGAGGAGCTGCACAGGAAGTTCGTGAAGAAGCTTGGCCACCCCGATGCCATGTCCTGGCGATCACGCAGACTGCAAGACAATGCCCCCGCCGATGACGCCGATGACGACCCGGATGGCGACGTCGACGAAGATGAATCACCAGCACACACCAAGACGAAGAAGAAGGGATCCAAAACGGGCAAGCTGACGCCCATGGAGGTGCAGTTCCTGGACATCAAAAGAAAGCATATGGACACCATCCTCATTGTCGAAGTTGGATACAAGTTTCGCTTCTTTGGGGAGGACGCACGCACGGCTGCCAAGGAACTCAGCATTGTTTGCATACCAGGCAAAATGCGATACGATGAGCGTGAGTCGCATTGTCGCTACGAACAGGCCAAATGACGTCCGTCCAGGCTGACCACTTCCATAGATCCGTCCGAAGCCCATCTAGACCGCTTTGCTTCCGCCAGCATCCCCGTCCATAGACTCCACGTTCATGCCAAGCGACTCGTCGCAGCCGGGCATAAAGTCGGAGTCGTGCGCCAGATCGAGACCGCCGCGCTGAAAAAAGCGGGAGACAACCGCAACACTCCCTTCGTGAGGAAGCTCACCAGCCTCTACACCAAGGGCACTTATATTGACGAAAATGGGGAACTGGACCAAGAAAGCGGTGGAGCACCCGCTGGCGGCTATCTGCTTTGCATCACTGAGACAAAGTCTAAAGGATCGGGTACCGATGAAAGGGTCGACGTCGGCATTCTCGCCGTCCAACCCGCCACAGGTGACATTATCCACGACCACTTCGAAGATGGTTTCATGCGAAGTGAGATTGAAACGAGACTGTTGCACATCTCACCCTGCGAGTTTCTCATCGTCGGCGAGCTCAGCAAAGGCACCGACAAGCTCATCCAGCACTTGTCTGGCAGCAGCACAAACGTGTTTGGCGACCGGAGTCGTGTCGAGCGAACAGAAAGGAGCCAGACCATGGCCGCCGAGGCATTCTCCCATGTGACACAGTTCTACGCCGACAAGCTCAAGGATGCGTCACAGAACGAAACTGCGACTGCTCTTCTCGAAAAAGTGCTCAAGCTGCCCGAGCAAGTAACCATCTGCCTGTCAGCCATGATTACCCATTTGAAGGAGTACGGGCTGGAGCACATCTTCGACCTAACCAAGTATTTCCAAAACTTCAGCACGCGCTCGCACATGGTTGTCAACGGGACCACGCTTGAGAGCCTTGAAGTGTATCGCGACTCGACCGACCATTCCACGACAGGCAGCCTCTTCTGGGCCCTCGACAAAACCCTCACGCGATTTGGTCACCGCCTTCTCCGCAAATGGGTCGGTCGCCCTCTGCTGGACCAGGAGCGTCTGGAGGAGAGGCTTGCCGCTGTGCAGGAGCTGTTGGAAAAGCAGTCCACGCGCCCCGTCGATGAGCTGGAGAACCTTCTCTCCAGCGTCAAGACTGACCTCGAGCGCAGCCTCATTCGCATCTACTACGGAAAATGCACCAGGCCGGAGCTCTTGTCCGTCCTGCAGACTCTTCAAAAAATTGCAACCCACTACTCCAGGATCGAGTCGTCCTCGGAGATGCCGTTCTCGTCTCCCACCCTGACGTCGGCCGTCAGCGCTCTCCCCCAAATCCTCACGCCGGTAGTCTCCTACCTTGAGCGGATCAATCTCCAGGCAGCGCGCAAAGATGACAAGTACGGCTTCTTTCGCGATGACTACCAGACGGAAGACATGCAAGACCACCAGCTCGGCATTGCTCACGTGGAACACGAACTCGACGCCCATCGCGCAGTCGCTGCGGCAAAGGTCAAGAAGACAAAGGTCGAGTACGTCACCGTCGCTGGCATCGAGTACCTTATCGAGGTCCCCAATAATGAGATCAAAAATGTTCCCGCGTCTTGGAGCAAAATCTCGGGCACCAAGAAGCTCTCGCGATTCCACACCCCAGAGGTCTTGCGCCTCATAACCGAGCGTGACCAGCACCGGGAGGCGCTCGCAGCCGCCTGCGACAAGGCCTTCAAGGACCTTTTGGCCGAGATATCTGCCGACTACCAACCTCTGCGGGACGCCGTGTCCGCTCTGGCGACCCTTGACTGCCTCCTTTCCCTATCAAAAGTCGCCGCACAGCCTGGCTACAGCAAACCCACCTTCCTGCCAGCGTCGTGCGAACCCACCATCACCATCACCCAAGGCCGCCATCCCATCGCCGAGCAGACCCTCGAGACCGGCTACATCCCTTTTACCACCACGCTCGCCCACCCGTCCCCGCTCGCACATCTCATCACGGGCCCCAACATGGGCGGCAAGTCCTCCTTTGTCCGCGCCCTCGCCCTCATCGTCCTCCTCGCCCAGATCGGCTCCTACGTCCCCGCCGACGCTCTCTCCCTCACCCTCTGCGACGCCATCCACACCCGCACTGGCGCACGCGACAACCTCTTTGCCGGCGAGTCCACCTTCATGGTCGAGGTCTCCGAGACGGCCCGCATTCTCCGCTCCGCGACGCCCCGTAGCCTGGTCATCCTCGACGAACTCGGGCGCGGCACCAGCACCCACGACGGCGCCGCTATCGCCCAAGCCGTCCTGCAGCACGTCGTCACCGACATCCGCTGCCTCACCCTCTTCATCACTCACTACCAGAACCTCGCCCGCGTCGTCGACGGCCTCGATGGCGTCTCCAATGTGCACATGAAGTTCAAGGCGGACAAGGGCGCCGACGGCGAAGAAGAAATCACCTTTCTGTATGAGGTGGGAGAAGGCGTGGCTCACAGGTCGTACGGGCTGAACGTTGCCCGACTTGCACGCATCCCTAACAAGGTCATCGACCTGGCCGCCGACAAGTCGGGAGACATGGAGCTGGAAATGCGGACGCGGCGACTCAAGGGCGCATACTGTGCCTTGAACGAAGTCGTAAATAGCGGCAGCCCAGATCAGCTTCAGCAGCTAATCGCTAGCATTGAGCAACTCTAGTCATCACACGCGGCGGCTTGGCGCGTGACGGAAGCAGTCTATGGACGCGCACGATGCTCGTGCGGATGTACTTCATCAAATGTAATATTATTTAGAGGGCGAAATTACATCCGAGTTTTAACCCATGCCAGTATCCCTCCCTTTGTGCTGATTGCTGTGGTAATTCATCCATCAAAGTACCCATGAATAGTAGTAGCCTACCCATATCAGCCAGAGCTGTATACGCGCAGCCTTCACGATGTTCCGATACTTATAGTTACCCGGTTAGTAGCATGCTTCGAAACCTAGGGATGAACCCTGCCTGTCTGAAGCGTCGATAAATGAAATAGAACAAGCGCCTGGAAGAAAAAGATTCGTAGAAGATCTACGGAGTTCTATGACGCCATGTCCCGTGCATGCTTTAACACGAAGAAGCTTCGCTCCACTGGTCTTAGCATGCCGAAGAAGCGTCCCGCAACAGCCTCTGTCCTGAGATTGTTGATGTGCTTCGCAATCCTACACATGAACCTAGGGTGATAAATAGGACCGATCAAGTGCGGCAAGGTTGGCTGACAAGCAGGGGTGACCTTTACAGGCGCTGGTTCACCGGCAATATGAGACTAGTCCTGTCGCCAGTTGGTCGCACCACAAAGCAATGTCCATAATTGCCGTTGAAAGGTTCCTTTACCGACAATTTCGAAGAAGAAGGCTAACCATGAAAGAGAGGCCCCCGCATTGTGGTGGTGGATGGACCGTCCAAAGTATCAAGGGAAAGCATGGGTTCGATCTGAGATCCCCGAAGTAGGCCAAAATATCTTTCTTTAAAACTCCCAACATCGTCGTCTTTTGGGGGCCGGAGAGGGAGGGAGGATCACATCTCCAGTTGCTCATCATCGAGGTCGTTGTGCAGCTCGAGGCCGGCATCAGGGCCCTGGGAATCCCAAATACCGTTGGCCGTGAAGCTTGCTTGCTTACCATCTAGTGATTGGCCGCTCTCGATTGCCTCGCAGAATTGGCTCTCTAGCTTGATGTTGGCTCCAGACGACCGTTGATCCTGGTCTTGGCGAGTGGCACGGAGGCGGTCGCGGCTGCGATTGATGGGAGTAAAAGCAAGGGAAGATAAATGCTGATTCGCATTGGGCTGACTGTACGAGCTGAGGAACAGACGATCTTGAGAAAAGAGAGGGTTGGATTCTGATAGGGCCAAGAATTGGTTGTTGCTTGAATGGGAGAGAGCATCACCTGTGTTCGAAGCTGGGTACTCCTCGTGTTTGGGCTGCAAGTGGCTGCTATGATTGCCATGGAAGCCGTCTTGGGTGAGGTTGTTGAAGTGGCTAGCACCAGAGAACGACAGTCTTGTGGGATTGTCGTACATTGATGCTTCGTTGAGTCCGTAAGGTGCTTCGGGCTGAGAGAGAGAGCCTTGCTCTTTGTTAGCATTGTTCAGGAATCGCATGAATTCGCACCAAAGACGCCGTGGCTTGCCTAAAGACATCTGATTATTTTGCCCAGGATGCTGAGATCTTCGTCGAGAATCTCGCGCGGAAAGGAGTCGGGCGGAGATGTCTCTCGAAGAAGGTGTCGGCGACACCAAGTTCGAATGGGAGATGGGGTTCAGCGCGTGCAGCGCGAGTCGCTCCCGCGGATCGAACCTATGTGCTTTATCAACTCAATCCCATTTAAAGTAATGAAGGCGGGTAGTCGTACTTTTGATCATGACGAGTAGGCGTTGCGAATGAACGACTATTGTAAGGTCCTACACAGATTAGGGACTGTCACACAACAGGAGAGCACCACATACCAGAGCCTTCATCATCGTCACGGAATACGTCGTGACCGTGCCTCAACGATCGAAGTGATGGAGTCATGTCTACAATCGTATTTTCTCCATGATTCACTTTGAGCTGCGACTGCTTGCTGCTCTTTGCCAGAATATTGCGGCCTGAGCGTCGGTTTCCACCGCGAGGAACATTGACGGAGATTTCTGCTAGCGCTTCAACTCGTTTGCGTTTGGGCCTTTCCACCTTCTTTGGCGTCTTCTGCGAAGTCAGCGATGGCGACGCAAAACATGAAGGCACACGTGGTACAAACCTCTTCCTCTTGACCAGGAATCGGTGAGGAGCTGTCATAAACCCCTTTGATCCTCTCAACCTCGAAATCGGATGACATGACGACCTGCGTTGGCTCGATCCCCTCAGAGGTTCTTCGCATCTTTTCTATGACAGAATGGGGCTTGCGCTGGTTGCGAGTACGTTTCATATCTTCATTGGCCAGATCTAACTTGCCCATGCCAGGCCACACCTGGCCCTTGAGAGAGAGCATATCGTTGGCAGTGAAGAATTCGTCGGGATTATCAGCCTCATTTTCAGAAGGTAAAAGTCCAGGGAACAGCGGAAATTCCTGTGTGAAGTCATTTTGCTCATGTTTGATCGCTGATGCATTGCCGGATCGTTTGTTCTTTCGCTTGGCCTGCTTCATGGCGTCAGCATCGCCGACTTTGCATTGGGACTGGTGGCGCGGGAACCTTCAAGGCCAGCGTTGGAGTGGCCCCTCGAACGCGCCTGTTCCTCGCAGCTTCCTTCATTTGCTTCGCCCTCATCCTGTCGACCAGAAGCGCCTCGATGCCATTGTCCTTGTACCAATGCTCATACTGCTGTAAGGCGACGGTGGCTGCGATGTCTTGGTGGGACTTGAGCCTGGTCTGCGTCTCATGATGGAGATGGCCTTTGGAGGCGATGTGTGTCAGCAAGTGCGATACGTCAGAGAATCGTGGCGTGTCGGGGCAGACGGTGCAGAAGAGCGGTATCTGCCTATTTCCATTGCTGAGTGTACCGCTCCTGGTCGAGGCTAGCGACGCCATGTTCTACAAAATTTTGGATCAGCCATCATATGAGCAGCGCACAGGGGTATTTAGGACGCGTGGTGTTGTTAGGAGTTGGGACTGACGGTGGTGCTGGAAAGAGATGACGCAGACAGACCCAATGTTGGGCCGGGGGCAAGCGAGTAGCAGCACGTATGAACCTCTGAGCCTACGGCGCGGGAGGACTGACGAGGGAAGCAAGGAGCAGAGAAGCGGTGAGCAGTGTCGGGATGAGAAAAGAGCAACTCGTCCTTTGTAACGGACGGGCAAAAGGAGGAGGAGGAGGCGTACTCGCACGAGGGCACAATCGCAGGCTCACGGTATAGAGAGAAGCCGTGTTCTTACCGTGCAGGCAGGCAGGAGTTGAGCACTTCAGCGCCTTGGCCACGCCTGGCGGGAAAGCCTGGCAAAGTAGTCGCGATTCTCAGGGCACCGTACGTAGACGATGCTTCCGACCCAAGCCAAGGCCAAGGAGTACGGGAGTAACCGTGGGCCCTTGCACTACAGGCTGGGACGAGCCGCTTCGGAGATAGAAGAGGCCGGGAAGTCGGGGGCAAACATGAAATGCCGGTAGTTGCTCGCGCCAGAAGGCAGTTCCTTGTGGGCGGGAGGGAAGAATGGACAAGACGAAAGACGGAAAGGGAAGAAGAGAGGGGAGGTTGAGACGATGGGGCAGGCGGGAAGCGGTCAAGGAGCTGCCACTACTTAGACAAGTGCGTCTGCTCGTTCCTTCCTTTCTTCAGTCCAGGTCGCAACCCGCCTATGGAGAGCTGCTAGCCGAGCCGACGACACTCAACGGGCTTCACCATCTCTGGATGCGAGAGCTGGCGGGTGCTGGGCTCAGATATTTGCGGAGTCACGCAATCAGGAACGGGATGGGTGAGCATGGAGAGCTTCATAGAAAATCTTGAGTTTGATGCTGTCCTGTGCGTGCATGCCCTGGCGAGACGTGGCTACCGAATGATGGTCCAGCAGTTACCTGTCTCAGAGCACAAAGGCAAAGCCGCTCCAAGCACTTCCCGACACCTGCATCGAAGGTCATATACCAAATACCAAGCAAGAACATTGCTGCCATATGGTCTAAAGGAGTAGAGTAGTTTTCCAGTCGCATAGGTAGGTAGCAGCATGCAAGACGGTGAGTTTTGAAGACCCCTTGCCATGGCAAGCTTGAGCGCCGATGCAGCGTCCAATGTTCATGCTACGAGGCGCCCTACCATGCCTTGTCCAGAAAGCGCCGCATCAGACGAATGCGTAAAGTCGCTGGGGACAAGTTATCAACGGGAGTACCTCTCAAACTTGGGGTTGCTCGCAAAGCCGCCCCTGCTCGGAACAAGACTTCTGCTGCGGTTACCGCAAAGCGTCTGCTGCAAGATGTAGTGGCCGTAGCATGCTATCTCCCGCTCTCAAGGCGTGGTCGCTGCGGCGCCGCGGCTTGGTTGCGCCAGTTGTCAGGAGGGACTATGCCTGGAGGAAGTCTGAGGCATGATCCACAGAGAACCGGCGATGTCCTTTGAAAAGGTCCTGCCGTTCTCTTCTCGGCCACTAGGCCAGCAAACACCATCCGCTGTGTGTTGCCAGGCTGTTTGAAGGGCATGAGACCTTGGGCCGAGGTAAGCAACGACGAGATCCGGCTCCTTCTGGGCGCTTCGGCGCTGTGGGAAAGTGTGGCGAAAGTGTAGAACACTGCTGGTCGTTTGCTTTTCTCTAATGCCTGACCAGCCGCTCGACGATAGCTTTCGGCATGCAGTAGACGGGATCGACGGCCTCCATGTCTGGATATCCAAGGAGACTTAGTCCTGCGAGACCAAAGCACGTGTGCCAAACGTCAACCATGTCACCAGGCCTGTCCGAAATGCCTCCTGCTTCAGCATCCTGACTTTGCAGGATGAATTTTATGAGGGCGTCGCGGTCGATCCAGTGCGTACGACGTATTATCGCGAGGCTGCTCAGCACCCACCAACTGTAGCAAACGTCTTCCCGTTTTTCCGGCCGGCCGTTGAGGCCGCCTCCGGGTGTCTGCCTCTCACTCAGCCATCTACCCAGCTTCTTCTCCTCGACGAGGTCGAGGCGCCCGGCGATGCTGAGTGCGGCTAGACATGTGAAGATCTGCCCTGAATGCGACTCTGCACCGGGCCTCACGCCGTAGCCGCCGTCAAAATTGGCGCACGTAGCAATGTGGGCAACGGCCTTGTCCACATCGACCAAAGATAGAAGGCCGAGGAGGGACAGCGCGTTGAAAGCCACATACAGGAAGCGCGTGTCCTCCTCGCCCCATTCGTCGCCGTAGAAGCTACCGCTCTTGCGATCCTGCAAATCCGCGATATCTGTATTTCAAATTAGGCCAGACTCACAACTGCCGACTGCCCTCTTTCGGATAATGGCTCACATTTCCCGACCTTGGCTTTGCCAGGGCCTCGCGCATCCAGTTCGTCCAAGGCATCGACCATGGCGAGAATCTGTACAGCACTTCCCGTGGAGAGAATGTGGGCGTCATGCCCTGGAGCCGCTCCAAATCCTCCATTTTCATGCTGGCATGAGAGCACAAAGTCGATGGTCTCCTTGCGAGGCAGTGCATCTGGGCGTCCTAGGAGGTGGAGGCTGGTCAGGCCCCAATACACGCCATTGAGTCGTAAATGCTCAGTCAGCCAGTAGTCCAATTCATCTTTTCGCGTATCCAAGCTTTGAACGTATTTAACATGGGCCTCGGTGGCGAGGCTCGGCACGTCGGGCACTTCACTGGCCTGGGCCATGGTGCTGCGGCGCAGATGAATGAACTGGCTTGTGCAACTGGTTGGCGATGAAGCTGAGTTGAGGTGTTCAACAGGCTGCCAGATACGGCGTTCCGTTCACCTTACATAATATCTACAGCCACGTGCCGGTCCCACTGCAGCACACGGCAATAGCGTCCTCCACATATGCTCCGGGTCGAACGCAGCTCTGCAGCTGGCGCTTGTTTGTCGCAAATTGATCTCCTGAAGAGTGGCTGAGCCATGCCAGGCCATCGAGACACATCCCGCCGCGGCGACATGCCTGCGCTGTGCATGAATGCTTTTCAAGGCGACGGCGTGCTTGGACAAGGCGCAGGGCAATCACACTCGCATATGCCGACGAGCTGATGGTTCTGCGAGAGAGGAGAGAGACAGGGACACAGGTAGCCCTGACGTGCAATGCCATGGAGGCGTTCCAGCTTCCTGGGCCCAACGAGCGCCCTGAGTCCGTAGCTCTTGGCTGCTACAGACCTTGCTCTAGAGCGCATGCGTTGGGCTGCGGTGGCGCTGCGAGACTCGAACGGCCCGCGTGGACCGCCCAAGAGCCAGTAGATTGGCCCGGCGCCCCTGAAAAGGGCTCACGCTTGCCCGTGGGAGGATGGCCTGGTGCGACGGTCTGTTTCAGATGGCTGTGACGGGCAACGGCCACCTCATTCTTCCACCACGGAGGCGCCCAGGGGCAGCTGGGGCAGCTGGCAGGGGCGGCGTTCGCCAGCGGCAGATAAAACCAATGCCATATAGTGGTGGTGCTTCATCGATCTTCCCTCGTCTCACGAGCACGCCCGGCAACCCTGACATGCTGCGTTCCATCTGTACGGGTAACGACCTGTGCCCTGCTGCTAGACCCGGGTGCCCGACCGACGAGCATTGAGCGCACCGAGCAACGAGCGTCGCGACACGGGCAGAGACGGTGGGAGGAGCCAGGTCCCGCCTGCTTATTGCCGCGCCCTTCTCCCCAGCGA
Organism: Tolypocladium tropicale; assembly: GCA_024340005.1. NCBI lineage: Eukaryota > Fungi > Ascomycota > Sordariomycetes > Hypocreales > Ophiocordycipitaceae > Tolypocladium > Tolypocladium tropicale. The sequence goes on along the minus strand of JALHBU010000064.1, from coordinate 161,025 downwards.
GCGACGAGGCGGCCGCGCTTCTTCACGACCACGACGGCTCGAGCATCCCATCCTGCCCGTGCTTCTGCCTCTGCCCCTGCCAGCAGCTGCGTCGTTTTCCCCTGGGCCGCCGCCCTGTGCCATGCCCATTGACGACGCGCGCCGCAAACCGAGCCCCGGCACAGCACCAGCATCGTCTTCCTCGGCCCCCGCCGCCCACCAAAGTGCCGCAGCATCGCCGCGTCACGTTCCTCGCCAGCGCAACAACGACTTTTGGCTGCGCTCGTCCCCGACTCCTTCCCTGGACGCTTTCGGCATCCAAGCCTTGGTGCACCAAGTCGCGCTCGCCGAGACAGGCAAACGGCTCGACCACGCACACGCCGACGCTCACACTCACACCCGAGCCCAACCCCACGCACACGAGCTCCAGGGGCTACGGCGGCAACGACCTGCCCTGCTTGGGCATATACGAGTTTAGGCGCTGGGAAGGTCACGACTGCGTCCCTGCAGCAGCTGCACCGGCCCCGGCACAGGCCCAGGCACCAGCTCAGGCACCGCACACCACGCGCAGGACGAAGCTGCCCGCCTCAGCCTAGCCCAGGCATCCCGCGGCTCAACATGGGACGCAAGCCCACGCCCCAGCCGCTCAAGCTGGATGATTCCAACGCGGGCACCCTGGATCGGGCTGTTGCCGATGGCGCGCCGCCGTCCGCTGAAACGGCTGCCGAGGGCGCATCGCCCGCCCAGTCTACCAGATCGCCCGTTTCGCAGCGCTCCTCTCCTTTGACCAGCAGATTCGCCCCCAAGCGTACCGGGAAGTCTTCCCTGCCGCCCGCAGGCGACTCTAAACAGCAATCGCAAACACAAACACAAGCTCAAATGCAGCAGCAGCAGCAGCAGCAGCAGCAGCGGCATCGTCTTCATCACCAACCCCAACCATCTCACGACGACACTGCCGTGGCCCCCGCGCAGTCTCCGACCTCCTCGGCGTCGCAGATACCCCAAAACCCCATCCCAGCGATACAGCACCCTGTGCCTGAGGGCAAGCGGCCAACAAAGAGTGGTTTCTTTCACTTCAACAAATCGTCCAAGGGTTCCAACCAAATCGCAAACGCCCAGTCTCACCCCGCCTCGCGGGAATCTGGGGCGTCTACGGGGCGCAACGGTGCGAAGCACGGAGGTACGAGCCCAACCTTAAATAAACCCCTTTCCCCCTTTGAACAAAGCGCGACCTCGGTCAGCTTATCACCGCGTCATTTTCATCTTCCCTCTCTCTTAACACTGCCCTTGTGGTCCCCTCCCGTCCCGCCGTCAAATATCAACGTCTAACGTTTCCGCCCGGTTGAACAGGCTCACCTTATGCGCATGAAACCCTTCAAAAGCCTTCAACACCGGTCCCGTCGCGCTCCGAATTATCTCTTTCGTCCGTCGGCGATCACGACACCGGTCTGGTACCTTCACCAGGCAAGAGGAGCAAGTCCAAGTCTTTTGGCATCCTTGGTCGCTCCAGGTCGGCGCGAGAGGAAAAGGATCAGGGCAGCCCCAAAGCCTCGCCTGGGCCGCAAATTCCCGCCGCAACCAGCAGGACTGACCCATGCGATAACCCTCCGCCTCTCGGAACCGCCCCTGTTGCCCAGGATCGGGCATTTCGGGACATGATGAACTCTACAAGCAGAAATCGGTCAGAAGACCGCGCCCTTGGCCGAGATACTGCTTCCGTTGGGGATCATACCCGCGAGCGAGACCAACGAACCGTGCCGTCCTCACTGAGAGAGAATGGCGGTTCAACATTTCTCAGCGGGCTGCGAAACTCATCGACAAAGGCTGCCGATATGATAAGCAAGGGGTTCTTCGGCAAGGGCTCGCGGAGTGGCAGCTCTACCGAAAAGGAGCCTACGGTCGATGACGAGCACTATGTCCTCAAGGTCATCAACCTACCATTGGTGGAGCAAACACGATTGACGCGCATTTCTAAACGACTGGAAAGCTCGCGAGACAAGACCGAATTCTGGATGCCAGCATTCCCATGGAGAGCGATTGACTATTTGAACTACAAAGGCTGTGACGTGGAAGGCCTTTACCGTGTCCCGGGCAGCGGGCCTCAGATCAAGAAATGGCAAAGGAGGTTTGACGAGCGTATGTGTTCTTATGCCCCGACTCATGTTGCGTGCAGCGCGGTTATCGACTAACAAGAATTACAGATTATGACGTGAACCTGTACGACGCAGACGACCTGTACGACATTAATATCGTTGGCTCAATGCTCAAGGCCTGGCTGCGAGAACTACCGGACGAGCTGTTTCCCAAGGAGGCCCAGGACCGGATTGCACGAGAGTGCGCAGGGTCGACCGAAGTACCACAGATGATGATTGACGAGCTTTCGAATCTGTCCCCTTACAACTACTACCTCCTCTTCGCAATAACTTGCCACCTCAGCCTCCTTTTGGCTCACTCGGACAAGAACAAGATGGATTTCAGAAACCTATGTATCTGCTTCCAGCCGTGCATGAAGATCGACGCGTTCTGCTTCAAATTTCTGGTATGCGACTGGAGGAACTGCTGGAAGGGCTGCAAGAACGAGGCCAAGTTCATCGAGGAGGAGTACCTGCTCTTCGACCAACCTCCACCTAGAGGACTATCCGAGCCTCAGCGGCCCACGCAAAATGAAAATGATGGTGGCCAGGTTTCCTCCCCGGACAGCGGCGAATCGTCAACAAATGGGAGTGGCGATCAGACCGAACAATCCAAAAAGCACCGCGGCCAACTCTCGGGTTCAAATGCCAGCGTTCAGTCCAATTCCTCGTCCATCTCGACGAATGTGAGTGCTCAAGGGGAGCACATCGGTAGCAGCATTTCTCGGGACCTGCGGCCTTTGTCGCCCATCCAACCGCTGTCGCCAATTGGCTTTTAGCACAATCACCGGAACGTCAGATGGTATTCATTTCCTTTTCATTGCGGCAGTGATACCCAATCAGTGCTTGTAGGCACATGACTTTGGCAGTTGCCGGCTGACGACATTTGCGCCGTTCCGGACAGTCTGCCGTACGTTTCTGAATTTCAAAGACTCGACGAATTCTTGAGACCGCTTAGTTTCATTTCTGCAGCGGAGGGCGGCTTTCTTTGCATCATGCTTGTTTTGTCTTTCACCGCAAGCCAGGACGCCCGGTCCGCCGGTTGGTATATCCCTGGCCCCAAATATTCTTTCTAGCAACATGGCCGGACTCCGTCGAATTCCATCATACCATTAGCAAGTTTGTCGCTCGATGGCCGCATCACTCCACCACCCTTGGCTCTGGAATCGAGTTGACTGCCCGACAGCACAGCGAGGCATTAGCCTTCTGCAGTGTCGGTAGAGTCTGGCGTTAGATGGAGGCATTGCTGGTGGAGGATCACGTTGCAGACACCACCTACATGGGTAGGCTCTATGCCTCACCTCTTACAATTGTTGATCAAAGGAAGCCTTCGGATGGCTCCCGTGTACGATACTGGTATTGGAGACGTAATTTGGAGCTGTGCCCCATTGGTTGGAGAGACGCAAGGAAGGCCGGCGCACAGTCATAGAGGGGGTAGATGGCGGAAATGGAATATGTTGTCACCATCGACAGACCTGTCTCCGTACAAAACCCGTTATTTTCCGTGCCAACTCCCAACTCCATGAACCAAACGCCGTAACCATGCCATCCGGTGTACGAGAAGAGTACGCTTCGGCGTCGACAGGGGGCCCGTCTAAGCCTTCTTGCCAGACTTGCTCACGGCGACGCGCTCGTTCTTTCTCTGCTTCCTCTCGTTGCGCCGAATTCTTTCCTTCCTCTCTCTCCTACCATCGCCTCGCACGCTCGTACCCTCCTTCCTCTCTCTCTCCTTGTTCATGTCGACCTCGACGAGCCAGTCGCCTTCACCCTTCTTGTTCAGCCCCTGGTAGCCCCATTTCCGCTTCCACTCGCCGCTCTCCTCATCAAAGGCCAGGTTTCGGCGCTGTTCTCTCGTCTTAGGCTTGATGCCCTTCTTGGCGGCGAATCGCTCCCACTTGGTCGGGGGCTTGGCCTCGGGGACGGGCTTCTCGCGGGGCAGGCGCGTCGCCGGCTGCGGGAGACCCAGGAGCACGCCGTCCGTGGTTGAAGAGAGGGGGCAGGTGGTGAGCAGCTGGTTGATGAGGGACTGGGCGCCGTCACGGGCGACCTCAGCGAGGGATTGCTCAAGGGCGCTGCGGTCCAGCGTGATGGAGTTGGGATCCTGGGCGAGCAGGTAGCCAAGGTCGAAGGTGTATGGCGTCGGCTTTTCAACCGCGACGGGCAGCTTCGTTTTCGCACCGGGGAGGGACATGGTTGTGGTGATGGTGAGCGATGCTGAGCCTCTAGTTTTGGAGAAAATCCCAAGAGTATAGGGTCGCACACAAAAGCACCACGATGGGTTCGATAGCAATTGGGAGGCAGGACTGACGGGGAACTTTTTCTTGGACGGGACCCTCAATTTCTGACCACGATAAGAAACGTTGGAGGTCCGTCGGATCAGCGGCGCCAGATTTTCCGGCGCTCAGCCAATGGCGCGGGCGGCGCTATGCAGACCCCCATGGCTCCCCAAGCGTGTTGCTTCCTCGCTGGGAGATTTTTGCCAGTGTGACGACCTCATAGCGCGGCGTGCCAACAGCAGAGCGACCACAGCCGGCCCAATTGGCCCCCATTCGGCGATACACGAACCACCTCGGCGTCTCACACGAGGATATTGCCTCCGAAAGAGCCGTCATGGCGTCCGCAAACGCTTTGCGAAGCCTGATGAGGCCGTCAGTGGCTGCCGCGCCCAGGATCCAGCCCATCATGGTCGCCATGGCCGCCTTCTCGACCAGCTCCGTGCTCGCCGCCGCTCCTCCCCCGACCATCAAAAGCCGAAGAGACCTGCCGAAGAAGACGAAGAAGACGTACAAGAAGAAAACCAACATCGTGCCCGTCAAGAAGCCCAACGCGGGCGAGCGCAAGGCCTTCCGGAAGCGCATCCAGCTCAGCAACAACAGTGCCCTGCCGGTGTCGGGACTGGCCGAGCTGTCGCCGGAGACCATGGCGAGTGGTGAGAGCAAGGGCAAGATGTTTGCCATCCCAGACCAAGTCGTCGACCAGCTCAGGGCGCTGGAGGCTTTCAAGACAACGCAGACGTGGAGCCTGTTCCGGCGACCGCACTTCCTGGTGCGGGAGGAGACGGTGGAGCTCATGAGCAGACTGGAGGGTTCGAAGGAGAAAGGAGAGGCGCTGAAGTGCGTGTTGACGGGCAGCCGACTGTCCGGCAAGAGCTTGACCATGCTACAAGCCATGTCCCATGCTTTGCTAAACGGCTGGGTTGCCATCAACATCCCCGAAGGTAGGTGAAAGATCCTCTGCTCTGCAGCCCATGCCATTGCTCACAATGGAATTGCTAGGCCAGGATCTCACCAACGGAAACACCGAGTACTCGCCGATAGCGGACACCGAGCCCATGCAGTTCGCGCAACCCGTGTACTGCTTGAATCTCCTCCAGAACATCCACAAGGCCAACAAGGCCGTTTTGGAGAAGCTGCAGATCCAGAAGGACTGGTCCAAGCTCACCAACCTGAAGGAGGGCGCCACGCTGGCCGACCTGGCGCTGAGTGCGAAGGAAAGCGATTCCGCGTGGCCCACACTCAATGCCCTGTGGACGGAGCTGATCCAGCCGGGTCGGCCCCCCGTCCTGTTCGGCCTCGATGGCCTCGCACACATCAACAAGATCAGCGACTACCGGGACCCTTCGTACAAGCAAGTGCACGCGCATGATCTCACCCTTGTCGGCATGTTCGTCGATGCGCTGTCCGGCAAGACGAAGCTGCCCAACGGCGGCGCCATCATCGCCGCCACCTCGGCCAACAACTCGCACCGCCACCCGTCGCAAGAGCTCGTCCTCGCGCAGCTGGAGGCTGGCCAGGCCGGAAAGGAGGTGCCCGCGCCGAACCCGTACGAGCGCAAGTACGACGAGCGGGTGTACGACGCGCTGAAGATTAGCTACGTGCTGCGGCTCGAGGGCGTGTCCAAGGACGAGGGCCGAGCACTGCTGGAGTACTGGGGCGCGAGCGGACTGGTCAGGAGCGAGCTCAACTCGCGGACCGTGTCGGAGAAGTGGGCGCTGGGCGGGCACGGCATCGTCGGCGAGATGGAGAGAGTGTCGCTGATGACGATGCGCATGTAAATTCAGTGTAGTCCATAGACTCTGTACTATTATATAACACCAGGCGGCTTGTACGCAATTCTCATGTGCCTCGTTCTGGTGGGTGAGAAGTGATAGTTGCGTGATGTGTCCCACGCGAGGTGTCAAGCAAGGCATGGAGCCACTTTTTCAGGCACCTCGCCTAAGGAAGCTTGTCAAACGGAAAGCCTCACTCTTAACTAACCCAATTTCTCTCATCGCAACTTGGACCTGTGCAATATCTCAGCGGCCCCGGGTTTAAAATGCAGTCCGCCACCGCTGATCCGGCCGACCCCAGCATACAGAGATGGGACAATGGCCTGACCCTAATCCACGACTTCATCAGCGCGGAGGAAGAGGCGGCAATGATCGCGGCGTTCCACAGCGCATGCCCCGAAGCGCAGACATCAGCGATGAGCACCAGGAAACGTCTCAGCCAGCATTTCGGCTACCACTTCGACTACACCACCTTTGGAGCCTCCGAAACAACCTTTACGCCTCTGCCCCAGTACATGGACGATCTGCTGCCGAGGTTGCCGTTCCAGGACCAGATCCCGGATCAGTTCACCGTGCAGTACTACCCCCCGGGGGCGGGGATTCCGCCGCACGTCGACACGCACTCCTTGTTCGGCGAGGCGCTCTACAGCCTCTCGCTCGGGAGCTCGGTGCCGATGCAGTTTCGCAAGTGCAATGCCAAGGACGCGCGGCGGATGAGGCTCCCGAAGAGATCCCTGGCGCCGCAATCTGAAACTTTGGAGAGCGCGACGCCAGGCGCGGAGTCGGCCTCTGCGCAACCAGCGGAGCCGCAGGACAAGGAAGAAATGGTGGAGCTCTTCCTCCCGCCTCGGTCTCTCTTGGTCATGACGGGTCCGTCGAGGTATGGCTATACGCACGGCATCAGAGGGCGCAAGACGGACCAGGTTGATGGCCAAACGGTCGCCAGGGCCGGGAGATACTCGATAACCATGCGCAGCATCAAGAGAGGTGCTGACATCGGCTGCGACTGCGACTTCCCTGGGGTGTGCGATGCCAGGATAGCGGAGGAAGCGGAGCTGGCACAGACACCTTGAGATCTTCCACCCCAGGAAATGTGTACGACCCAGGATACCAAGTCGAGGCCTGGAGGGCGCCTCTCCTTCGGACATCAACATCGCCATTCACCTTGCAAATGCCGCGTGTCCTGGCCCAAAAAGACACCTGGTCGGTGCAGAAACAGTACGGGGAAGACAAACAATATATTTCTCTCCCATGACAGAAAATCTAGCAACACATCCCTTGCTATCCTCGCCCTTGTACCCTGAACGCCAGACCAGCACCAAAATCCAGATGCGGCACATCCCGACAGTCGAGGACGATGGCTCAGTCGTCCATCTCATCCTCGCGATCCTCGTTACCAGCAGTGACAAATACCAGTCTCGTGCCGCCGCCGGCCGTTTGCCAGACCTGAGAGGGAGAGTTAGCTTGCTGTCGGGGATGCGAGCGAGTGCTGGGATATCGCGGCGACTTACGTCAAGAGTGGTGTACTCTTCCAGTGCGTTCATCCACTGATCCTCGGTGTAGCCCTTGGCGATGACGCGCTCCTTCACCTTGCGCATGTTGAGCTCCACACCGAGGTCGTCATCCTCGGCGTCGTCAGCGCGGCAGGCGCCCTGGTCGGCCAACGCCTTGACCAGGTTGTAAATCTTGCTGCTGGCGTTGAGGCCACGGCGGCCGGTGCCCACGTCCGAGTTGAGGCTCTCCTTGCTGGCCTCGATCAGCCGCAGGGCCTCGTCGACGTCGTCCTGCGAGACCTGGTTGCTAAAGCGGAGGCGAGCGAGAGCCTGGGCGAGGCGCACGACGCCCAGGAGGGTTCGCGGTGTGGTGTGGGTGAAGTTCTTGCCGCTCTTCTCGGCGCGCTTCTGCTGGTCGCGCATGCGCACGTACGTCTTGATCATGTAGTCCGAGACGGACTCGGGCACAACGGGCCGGTAAGTGCGGGCCTGTGCGACGTAGGAGCGCACCTCGTGGGGCGTGAAGACAACGTTGTCTGTGCCGATGTCGGGATGGCGACTGTGCATGTGGACATAGGCGACGTGCTTGGCGAGCTGCTCGTCAGAGTCGCGCGAGGGGGTATCGAGCAGCAGGAAAAGGATATCGAAACGGGACAGGAGGGCGGCCGGCAGGTTGATGTTCTCGACGGGAGAGATGCGAGGGTTGTACCGTCCGTAAACAGGGTTGGCGGCTGCGAGGATGGAGGTGCGGGCGTTGAGCGTCGTGGAGATGCCGGCCTTGGAGATGGAGATGGTCTGCTGCTCCATGACTTCGTGGATGGCTGTTCGGTCGTTCTCGTCCATCTTGTCGAACTCATCGATGCAGCAAATGCCGTTGTCGGCCAGGACCAGAGCACCACCCTCGAGGACCATCTCGTCGGTGACGGGGTCGCGCATGACTGCGGCAGTCAGACCGACACCGCTGCTTCCGCGGCCGGACGTGTAGACACCCCGGGGGGCGACCTTTGAGATGTACTTGAGCAGCTGAGACTTGGCCACACCGGGGTCACCCATCAAGCAGATGTTGACGTCGCCGCGAATCTTCATTCCGTCGCCCATTTCCTTGGAGACACCGCCGATGAGCAGAAGCAAGAGGGCCTTCTTGACGTCAAGGTGGCCGTAAATCTCGGGAGCAATCGACTTGGCGAGAAGTTCGTAGACTTGTCCCGTTTGCCTGTACTTGTCGATTCGTCGGACCAGCCGAGGGTCAATGATCATCTCGCTATAAGCCTTCTTGTGTTGCTGAACGTAGTGTGCCTCGAGATACGTATCAGTCAAGAGGCCAGCCTTCATTGCCTTGAATCCAGTATATGGGGTGGGCAGGAAGATTCCAGAGATGTCTACCACATCGCCGGGGTTGATCTTGCGGACCAGACTGCCGTAGCATGACACCGTGAGAGATCGGGGAATCTGCCCAATGGGAACCTGCTCAGCCATCTCCTGGACCTTGACCTCCTGAAAAGGCAGAAACTTGGACGCCCGCGTCGAGGGGTTCAGCTGGCCCTTGGACTGGTTGCTCTTGCAGTCCTCTGACGGGCACATTGTCAAGGGACCGTACTCTTTGTCGGCGACGGGTTGGAAGATTTCGCAGCCGCAGCGATCGCAAGTATAAGCACTAACTTGTACCATAGGCTTGACGTCGGAAACGCGAGTCGCGATGGCTCGGACGGTGATGAGATTGCCGAGATGGTCGCCCCGGACTTGCCGAACGGCGAGAGCCTTGGCAGGCTCGTCCACGGTGCCTGAGCGAGGCTTGAAGACGAGGGTGTATCGGCGAATCAACTCAGCAGGGAACTTGTCCTCCTCGACTGTGGGGTCTCGCTCCGCGGCCTCTTGAAGCTCTCTGTTTCGCGCTTGACGACGCGCCATCAGAACGTCGAGGACGTCGTCCTTGAAGCTAGACAAGCCCTGTGTCAGCTTCCGATTACTCCGACACGGTCAGGCGCCATGGTGTTTACCTAACATCTGTGCTGGGCTCTGGCAGGACATTGTCGACAGCCCTGGACAAGATCTCGACGTAATGCTTGGTGTTAATCTCTATGGAGTCGGTAAGTCGCAAGCTCTGGTCGCCTTGACGTTCCCACTGCGCTCATGTCAGCCGTTTCCCCATGAAGATTGTTGACGCCGCGACCTACCGTGGACAAATCGTCCAGCTCGATGGTTATCTCGTCGACGATGCGGTCGGCTAGTTTTTGCAGCGTTTCCATGTACTTGTGCCTCGGGGCTCTCCGACTCTCCTTGTCCTGCCGGCGGCGATTGGCCGCGGTCTCGCCGTCGTCTGCGTCGTCCATGAAGTCATACTCGTCGCTCAGGTCATCTTCGTCAATCGTGATGTCGCCCATAGCGGTCGCGATTGTGTGCTCGGGCGACGTCTTGAAGCCCGTCAGGAACTCCTCGAACGCCTCTGCGACCAGTCAGCCAGGGCCCGTAAGAGATTGAACGTCGGGGGAGGAGCTGACTCTGCTGCTCTTCATAGCTGACGGGAGCCTTGAACTCGCGGAGCGCCATCTTGAACAGGCGTTGACGCTGAAGGGGCCTGCGATGGTGGGACGAGTTGGGAGGAAAGGGTTGTCAGGACTGAGTTCGCTGATGCGCAGTCGCGATGGGAGACGCAGCCCTGGATGCACAATTCGGTGGGCTGGGGAGGCGTGCAGGGATATGAGCAGTGGGCTGGGTCAAGGCGGGCTGGCGGGCAAGGCGAGATGGGCTTCGCGAATGTGGCAGACGCGCCTTTTCGCGTCGCGCGTCGGCACAGCCACAGGTCTGCTAAAGTGGTTTGCGCCACTGTGGCGCGGCTGCCGTTGCGACTGGCAAGACTGGCGCTCGGGCGCTCTTCCCCAGGGCAGGGGCGCACCGCAGCAACTTCCGGAGCATTGGGAAGGAGGGGCGGGATCCCCGCAGAAGCGTCGGCACGTGTGCCTTACCTCGGCCTGGGGCCGGACACTTGCAGGGTGCGAAGCTCGGCGTGCGACGTCGCACTCGCTGCTCCAACATCGCACCGCTGCATTGCGTCTCTGCATTCTCTGGTCGCATTCCACCGGAGCTCGCCAATTCGCCGAAGGCGTCTACCAGAGAAGCGAGTTGCTCAGCCGCGTCGTTCGCAATGGCTCCCAGGAAGAGTGCGCCGTTCGCCTCGGCCGAGTTGTCGCTCGTCCACCTGCAGAACTGCCTCGTCAACCTGCCCCCGTCGCTTGTCTCGCTGCTCGTCAACGTCAACACGGTCAGCCATTGCCTTTCCCCCGCCGTCGCTTCCGTCTTTGTTTGCTGACTCGCTGAGCTCCCCAGCCTGCCCAGAATGTCATCGTCGAGCTCAGCGTTCGCGCGTCGCCGGCTGCCGGACAGTCGAGCGCAAGCGCGCCGCCGCGGTCCGTCTTCGTCGGATGGACAGGCATGCCGAGCAAGAGGAGGGCCGCACCACCTGTCGGTCGCGATGGATTGACAGGCTCAAGGGGTTCGTCTCGCGACCAAGAGGTCCAGGTCGTCGAAATCGATGCCGCCCTAGCCGGCACCCTCGAGCTCTCCGACGGCCAGAAAGTTACAGCCACCGTACACGTCGATCCGCCGGTGGCGCACACAATCAATATCGAGCCCCTGACTCCAGAAGACTGGGAGATCATTGAGCTTCACGCGACATTTCTCGAACTGAACCTCCAATCGCAGGTCCGAGCCCTTCCGAATCCTGGCTACATGCTCAACGGCAACACGCCCGTGGCCCCCCACCCCCTGACCCTCCACCTATCTTTGACGTCAACCGCAAGCGTCAAGGTCGTGTCTCTGGACCCTGCGCCGCCGGCGGATGCCCCGTTCGTAAAGCTGTCCCCCAATGCCGAGGTCATAGTCGCGCCGAAGACGAGGGCAAAGAGCTCCCAAAACACCGGCGACCACCGCAGCGTCGCAAGCACCTCAAAGTCCAGGCGAAGTGGGACCAGCACCGTCCGGAGACGGAATACCAGAGACGAGCCGAGGCCGACCATGTTCCTGCGCGCCGTAGACAGAGCCTCCTGCAACGACTGGTTCGATGATGGCCCTTTGTGCACGGAACTGAGTGTGTGGGTCGACCGGGACTTGCTGCTTTCCAACACCTTCAGAGGCATCAACTATGTGGTGGTAGATGTCATCAAGCCTGCCGGGCTTCAAAAGCCGCAACCTGAGGACGGAACCGCCCCTGCCGCTGGCATAGCTTCGTCCAAGATCGTGGCAAACCTCAAACCATGGGACGACCCACCCAACGGCCAGACTGCAGCGCTGTCATCTCCTCTCTGTGCCGCTCTTGGTTGCACCGGCATCGTCGGTGGCGTCGTCAAAATCCAAGCCGCCCCGCAACAATTGCAGCGCGGCAATGTACAGCAGATCAAAGTCTTTCCTTTCGCTGCCGGGTCAAAGGCCAGCGAGGGTTTGAAGTTTGGCAGCGAGACCAAAGCCGAAAAGGAAGAGTCCGCCAAGCGGTTCAGGCGCTTGTATTCTGAGTCAAAAGGCGTCCCGGGTCTGCTTCAGGGGCCCATCACCGATGGTATCGTTGTCGGGCTCTACGAAGGTCTCGAGGCTCCTCTTGGATGGGAAGGCGGCGTGGTGAAGTTTGAGTACAGCTCAGATTTTGCATCGCAGGAGAGGAACAAAGATGGAGCCCTCTGGTTGACAAGCTTGGACCCCAAGATTCCGATCGACTTTCAACAACCACAGCCCCGGCCGCCTTGGATGCTCGATAGCGATGCGCTAGAGCTTCAGCCGGCAACAAATTCCTTGTTAGTTGGCATCGACGCTCTGCTGGCGAATCTGCAATCCCAGTTGGCGCACATGTCGTCGGTGCTGTTGACGGGCACTATGGGATCGGGAAAGACTTCCGTGGCAAAGTACGTGGCCGACAAGCTGCGTCGAGAAAGTCTCTTCTACACCGTCTACTTCCCCTGCCGCAAGTTAGTCAATGACGAGACAAGGATCTCCACGATCAAAGAGACGCTGAACCGAATCTTCATGTCGGCAAGCTGGGGGGCTCGCCTCGGCGGCAAGGCGCTGGTGGTGCTTGACGACATTGACAGGCTGTGTCCTGTGGAAACGGAGCTCCAAGTTGGCAATGACAACGGCCGAAGCCGGCAGGTCAGCGAGACCATTCGATCCGTCGTGAGGCAGTACTGCACGAGAGACAGCGGCATCGTATTGCTGGGCACGGCCGAGGGTAAGGACTCGCTGAACAACGTTGTCGTCAGTGGTCACGTCGTCCGTGAAATCATCGAATTAAAAGCTCCTGATAAGGAAGCGAGACGCAGGGTCATAGAATCTATCGCGAGGCAAGACGCGGTGGATGAGGACGACCACGATGGACACTTGAGCGACAACAGTCGCCCAACAACGGCCGACGGCAGCGCAGCCGCTGAGGCCGGCGACGCCTGGATGCATGGCTCAGATCGGCGGCAATCCGAGACCAAAGCTGGCGGTTTCCTTCTCGATTCGGATCTTGACTTCCTCGACATTGCAGGGTTGACCGACGGTTACATGCCGGGAGATCTGGTCGTCTTCGTGTCGCGAGCAAGGAACGAGGCTGTCATCCGCTCCATCTGCGACTCGCCGTCAGATTCCAAAGCTAGCGCTATCCGCCTCTGTCGAGCCGATTTTGACAAGGCCCTAAAGGGCTTCACGCCTGCGTCTCTGCGTAATGTGTCTCTGCAGAGCTCGACGACGACGTTCAAGTCCATCGGCGGCCTGCAAGAAACGCGAAAGGTGCTCCTCGAGACCCTCGAGTACCCTACCAAATACGCCCCTATCTTCGCCCAATGCCCGCTTCGCCTCCGATCCGGCCTTTTGCTGTACGGATATCCCGGCTGTGGCAAGACTCTGCTCGCCAGCGCCGTCGCGGGCGAATGCGGCCTCAACTTCATCAGTGTGAAAGGTCCTGAGATCCTGAACAAATACATTGGCGCGTCGGAGAAGAGCGTCAGAGATCTGTTCGATCGAGCACAGGCTGCGAAACCCTGCGTCCTCTTCTTTGACGAGTTCGACTCCATCGCTCCCAAGCGAGGCCACGACTCAACTGGCGTGACGGACCGGGTGGTGAACCAGCTGCTAACCCAGATGGACGGAGCCGAAGGGCTCTCGGGAGTATACGTCCTGGCAGCAACGTCGCGCCCAGACCTGATTGATCCTGCGCTGCTTCGTCCCGGCCGCCTGGACAAGAGTCTCCTTTGCGACATGCCGGCGCTGGAAGACCGGCTCGATATTCTGAAATCTCTGTTTCAGAAAGTCAGGTTGTCAAGCGAGCTAAGCGACTCTGACGATGCGATGAGAGAAATTGCGCACCGGACTGAGGGCTTCTCCGGAGCAGACCTTCAGGCTCTCGTGTCCAATGCCCAGCTGGAGGCCATCCACGACGTCCTCGACGTTAACGCTCCGACATCCACATCCCGCGATGGGGCCGGCCACGACTCAGCTGGACGAAACTCGACCCCGAGCTTCGTCCAGTTTCGCTACGGCGACGGCGCCTCTGCCGCCAACCACGCCGTTCCGCAAAGCAAGTCGGCCGCGCTCGTCGAGAACGCGGCCATCATGGCCAAGCTAGAGCAGATCAGGCTCACTCGCAGGAAGGAGAAGCAGGCGCGCATGGGTCCCGGTGCCGCGACAGACGCCAAGGCCAAGGAGCCGGCGGGGGATAGGGAGGTTGTCATCGAGCTTTCTCACCTTGTCAAGGCGCTCGACAACACGAGGGCGAGCATCAGCCCAGATGAAAAGGCCAGGCTGCAGAGGATATACCGGGAGTTCGTCGTGGGTAGGAGCGGGCAGATGAAGGATGGCCAGGGGAGCATGGAGATTGGCGGGAGGAGCAGCTTGATGTAGAAGTGCCAAAGCATTGCATCCAGAATAGTTCATAAAATGGCATGGCTGCCAGCAGCGTTCTATTTTCTACCGTCTATACAGGAATCGTCGCGGACCCCGGCCCAACCCTGCCGGGAGCATCACAACTTGTCGGGCATCACGTCCTGCGCCAGCGCCAGTACCTTGTCGTGGACATCTCTTTGGGCAGCCAACAGCCCCCGATTGTTGCTCAGGTAGCGCCCGGCGCCAAAGTCGACAGCCTTGCCATCCAGGTCCGTCACCTTGCCGCCGACCTCGGAGTAGATGAGCTGCGCACCGGCGTGATCCCACACGCACGTCTGTAGACGCGGCGGGCGCACGAGGACGTCGCCGCCGCCGATGACGAGCGCCGCGTACCGCACGTGCGAGGACCAGACGTCGGTGCCGGGGAACGGGGCGCCGAGGCGCGCGGCCAGCTGCTGAAGGGCCGCGCGGCTGGCAGGCGAGTTGAGCGACGAGTCGACAATGTGCGCCTCGGCGAGGCTCGCGGGACCCTGGCGACGCGGCAGGCGGCGCGGCACGAGGGGGCTGGAGGGCGTGGGCAGGGAGATGATGTTGGTGCCGCGGCCGGCGACGGCGGAGAGCATGATGCCCAGGCCGTGGGCGTCTACGCTCGACTCGTGGACGCGGCCGGCGGCGTCGAGCTTGAGGTTCGGATACGCGACGACGCCGACCACCTCCTTGCCGTCCTCAACGAGCGCCAGCGAGACGGCGTACTGCTCGCCGCGCAGAAACGTTGCCGTCCCATCCACCGGGTCCATGACCCAGAAGCGGCCGCGGGGGCCGCCCGTCCCGCGCCCGCCCAGGTCGATCAGGTCGAGCATGTCGTCGACAGACGGCACAGGCCCATCGTCCTCACCGTCGGCCCGCGCCGCGGCGAAGAGCTCGTACACCCTTGCCCGGAGGCCCGCATCGCGCCGCAGCACCTCGCCGTCCTCCTCGCCGATGAAGGTGGCGCCGTCGTGGGGGAACGCGGCCCGCAGGATGCTGGTGATGAGGGCCTGCGCGGCGAAGTCGGCGACGGTGACGGGCGAGGCGTCGTCCTTGGCCACTTCGCTGACGGTCGAGAGCACGCGCTTGGTGAGCTTGGCGGCGCGGTGGACGGCCGCTTCGGCTACGTGCCGCTCGCGCTCCCAGGGCTGGGACATGGTGTTGAAAGAAGAGGGCAGTGGGCGAGTGAGTAACCGACCAAGTGAGTGAAAGGGAGCGAGTGAAGGATGGAGGGTGAGGCAAAGCTGCTCCACTATAATTGTGCTTGCGAGACGAGATGGGCCACTGGCGTACGAAATATCGCAGTACTCGTGCGGAGTACGGAGTAGATGGAACAGTGTTCAGAGACTTGCCAGACAAGCCACGCAAGAGTAAACAGCATCACAAGACATGTCCAACTGCTCAGGTGTGCCGCATAAGTTATAAATATCTCACAAGTCTATGCATCCCGCAACAATATTGGACCCATCCCAACCTCGGTCCTCAGGTCTGTGACCTTGCTGCTCCTCTCTATCAGGCAGCCTGAGAGCCCCTTTGCTGCCTTTCTCAAGTGTATATCCCACACCCAGTCAATCATCCCGTCCGCGCAACATGATGGCGCCCTCTGCTTTGGCAAGCAAGGGCCCAGATGCCGGGGCAGCAGCCTCAACCTTGCTCAAAAATATAAAGGAACAAAACAGGTCGACAACGGGATATCCGACGTGTCCAGACTCCAATCGTCTAGGCAGGCCAGCCAGCACCTCTCGTCAAGCCAGCTGTAACCAACTCCTCCACACGAGTCGTGTCTTTTCATGCAAATCGGGGTATGTTGCTCACGAATTTTCCACGCCGTAAACAGTACCATAATTCCAACCCTTGTACCGAACGCCGGCCGATGCAGAAGAAATGCCAAACCAAAATCACAGTCCATACAAATGCCACGCTGATATCGCCAACTAGCGGCATGCATGCCACCCGATGCTTGCTCGACCGTCAGCGGCTGGCACCCGCGCCGTTGGTACGTGCCGAGCTGGAGCCAGCGTCCTTGTTGCGAGCGTGCAACGTGCGGTACATGTTGCTCAGTCGCTGTCCCGTCACGCTCTTGCTCGTATCGTCGACCGGCCAGAGCGCCGCCAAAAAGTCCCTGAGGGCACGCGTGAGCTTTAGCAAGTCATGTTTGGACGCCAATAGTACTAACCAGAATCTTTCCTTGAGAGTCTCATCCGCCTCCGAACGGGAGAACTTTTCGTCAAGGAACCGGCCGATTGCCACAAGTTCCGCTCCGAATATGCTTGCCCGCTCCTTGCTCGACTTGACGTTCTCCTTGGTCGTCGACAAGATCTTCTCGAAGTTGTCCCGAACCGGTTTCAACAGATACCATATCATGGCATCAGGGTCCTTGTCCCTCTGGTCCGGGTTGTCGCCAATGCGACGCAGTTCATCCAGCCGTCGAAGAGCGCCAGCTCTGCGCTCATCCTGAGGCTGAGCCTCATGCTCTCGTTCTCGGTGGCTACGGCGATCGTCGCGACGATGGTCGTCACGACGGGGCTCATCACGCCTGCGGTCGTCGCGGCGGTAGTCGTCACGGCGGTGGTCGTCGCGGCGATGGTCGTCACGGCGACGATCATCACGCCGGTCATCGCGTCGGTCATCGCGCCGGTCATCGCGGTGCCGGTGCCTGTCCCGTCGTTCGTCATCATCGCCATGTCGACGCTTCTCGAACCTATCACGGTCGTCACCATGAGCGCTTGAGCGACGCCCGTCTTCAACACGCCGATGTTTCGGGCTGCGACCATCATCGTACGACCCATGCTTGCGCTTAACTTCGGGTCTCGAAGAGCCGCGGTCCTCTGCATGGCTGCGATGGTGATGATGATCGGCATGAGACTGATCCCTCTCCCGTTCGCGATGCTTCTTGACCGCGTGAGGCGCAGGAGACGCGGTGCCGCTTCCGCGAGTTCCATTGACCAAGTGATGCTTCTTGTTGTTGCGATGGTGGTTGTCCACGGACTTCTGCGCTCCCCGATCGCCCGAGTGCTTCGACTGCAGCACGGAGAGAAGGTATTCGGATCGGCGCACGAGATGCACTGCGCCTGGGGCCTTCAATTTGTCGTTCCCTTTGGTGCGCTCCTCTTTCTTGCCAACCCGATGCTCCTCTAGGAAAAGCTTATCCATCATGTCCAGTTCGGGGTCATCGCGAATCTGGACCCAAGCACCGAAGCCATGCTTATCGATGCCAATCAGCAGCATGGCATCTTCCTTGGCACCCCAAGGACAGCTGTAGTTGGCGCCCTTGGTCGCGTCAGGAAGGCGGAACGTTCTCCAATCAGACTGGCTCCGAATGGCTTGCCGAAGAAGCTGCAGCTGCTGCGGCCGCTCGATCGCAGTCTCTGCATTAACCTTCTTCAGCTCGCCAAAGTCGATCAGGACAGCTTTCCTGTCCTTCTTTGTCAACATCTTGCCAGTCTTCTGCTCTTCGTCGGCCAGTTTGTTGATGTTGTCGTCCACAGCTTGCTTGGCTGCCTTGATAAAGTCATCAAGCACAGACTTGACGAATTCCGGGTCCCTCTCAGCCAGCTTGGCCTCTTGGATGATGTCATCAGCACGATCGTCCATAGATCCAAATCGGAAGTAAGCCTTGATGAGGTTTCGCTGTTCTTTGTCGTTCAAGGGGCGTTTCGGATCCGCCATGAGAGCTCGCTGCTCCTCTTCTTCCTGCTGCTGCTCCCTCTGGCGCTTCTTGAGGCGATCTGCGCGGTCGTTCTCCTTGTTGCGGTTCTTGATGGTGGCTCGCCGAGGCGCGTTCTCAGCAGCAAGCTTCGCGACGTAGGCCTCGTTCTTCTTCTTTTCCTCTTCAGCCTTGATCTCGGCCAACTTGGTCGCAGGGATGATCTGGTCCCAGTCAAGATTGATCTCATCGACCTTGACATCGGTAATCTGCATAAAATTGTCCCAGTCGATGCCACCGCTGCTGAGATTGATCTTGTCGTCGACCTTGGTCTTTGTGACTTCGGCATTCTCAAGAATGGAGTCGATGTCGAGCTGTTCGAGCCTTTCCTGGTTGCCGCTCTGCTCGAACATCTTGGAGGAGCGCATCTTCAGTACCATTTGAATATCTTCAGACGACGAAGGGCCATCTGTCTTGAGGCCCTTCTTGTTCATTCTCTCCTTGAATTGCGCCTTTCCATCGTCAGTGACACCGGCTTGAATGGTGAGGTACTCCAAAAGAAGCTTGTTTCGTGCGCGTTCCAAAACCTCCTCCTCAACCGTTTCCTTCGAAACGAGACGATAGATGTTGACGGGTCTCTTCTGGCCGATACGGTGAGCTCGAGCCATGGCCTGCAAGTCGGCCTGGGGATTCCAATCCGAATCAAAAATGACGACAGTATCGGCAGTCATCAGGTTAATGCCAAGGCCGCCGGCTCTAGTTGATAGCAGGAAACAGAAGTCATCGCTGTCGTCTGCGTTGAAGTGGTTGATTGCCATGCGGCGTGGCCCTGCGGCGATCGTTCCGTCAAGCCGCTGGAATTTGTAGCCTCTGAGTGACAGGTAGTCGCCGAGAATGTCCAGCATCTTGACCATCTGGCTGAAAATGAGGACTCTGTGGCCATCTTTTCGCAGCTTCGAGAGCAGCTGGTCGAGCAGCATCATCTTGCCGCTGCTGGCGATCAATCCCTTGATCTGATCCTCGCGGCGAAGACTGCCGGCCAACACGCGTTCCTCAGCACCGGGAAACATGTATGGGTGGTTGCTGATCTTCTTCAACTCCATCATGATGTTGAGGAGAGAGTTCTTGTGGCCGCCGCTGGCATCGGCAAGGGCAGTGTAGTTCCTCGTGAGGATATTCTTGTAGTAATCCAACTGAACATCGGAGAGCTCTACGCGAATGATCTTTTCCGTCTTCGGCGGCAGGTCCGACTCCACTGTCTCCTTGGTCCTGCGCAGAATGTACGGTGCGATGGAGGTGTGAAGGTCCTGAAGCTTCTCCTGCGCGTCGGCTGCAGAGAGGGAGTCCAAGTCCTCGTCGATATGGACCTTGCCTGGATTCAGAAAGTCGAGCAAGGCAGACAGCTCCGCCAGGTTGTTTTGAATGGGTGTGCCCGTTATCAAAATCTTGCATGGAACGCCGAAACTGACCAACCGAGCGTACAGCTGCGATTCCTTGTTCTTGAGGCGATGAGCCTCATCGACTGCGAGCGTCTGCCATTTGATGGACTGGAGGAACTGCCAGTCTTGTAGGATGAACTCGTACGAAGTGACCAAGACGTTGAATTTGGGCTTCTTCGGGTTGCCCCCAACAATCAACTCATTTTCGCGTATGATGTTTCGCGCATCCTCGGGGCCGAGATAGACGACGTAGTTGATATCTGGCGCCCAGGTATTGAACGTATCGCACCATGCAGGGATGACACTGAGGGGGGCGACGACCAGAGACGGCCCTTCTTGGCGACGGTCGTTCCGTAGCCAGCTGAGGAAGGATACTGTCTGAACGGTTTTACCAAGACCCATTTCATCGGCGAGGATGACATTATTTCCGCGGGTCCAATTGAGACAGAGGAAGTTGAGGCCCTTCAGCTGGAACTGGCGGAGCTCACCCCCCTGGATGTACTCTGGCTGCTTCTCCAGCTTGGTCATCCGGGATCGCGTGTCCAGGTTGGCCTCCCGTCGGTCAGACTGCCATGATCTTGATGCTCGGTCAAGATACTGGTCGATCTTGTCTTGGAAATTGGCACTGATTTCTGATGCCTGTTCCCAAGTACACTCTTCGTAGGTGAGGCCCTTCCACTTGACGTAGTACTCGGTGTCCTCCTCGCCATCGCGGACAGCGACAACCCTCTCGACCTTGGTAAAGTCTTCGAAGGCTTCCTCATCGCGTTCCCGATCGAGGAAAAACTGCTCTTTGGTCTCCGGCGGGATGTCATCGCCAAATCGAATGTCGAGCTCCTGTTCGACGAGTTTCCGGAAGTAGTTCTCGACTTTCCGGAATCCCCGGACGTTGCGCAGAGTGTCTATAGTCTCCCAAGTGTCGTGCAAGTGGGATTTGCCCTCCCACTTGACAAAGTATTCGAAATCGTGACGGCTCGAATCGAATTGCAACTCCAATCCGTCTCTTATTCGGTGACGAACGACCTTTTCAACATAGGGGGAGTCGTCAACGTAGTCGGCGACATAGTATGCACCCGCCATCTCTAGCTCTTCTTCTTCGTCTTCAAAATCGCTTTCCTCGTAAGCGCCCTGCTGCACCTGCTGGGCAGCGCGACGGTTGGACCATCTTTTCTCGGCAAGGGCGAGCGCGGGCTGCGAATCGCGTTGAAGTCTCGCCTTCTTCAGCTGGCTCTTTGCCCGAGCCCCGCCGTAGGTGTCGGAATCAGAATCGGACTCGTTCGTGGTGGAAGGTTGCAGGGCAGGTGTGCCTCGCTTCGAAGCTACATATCATGCGTAAGTCGAGGACCCCAAGCCACGACGCGTGTCGGGCGAGCGCTTACCGGGCTGAGATTGATTGACACGGCGACGTTTGGCCTGTCGACGATTGGTAGGTCCGATGTCAGAGTCCGACTCGTCTGACTCAACCTGATACCTTATTAGACTCCCCATGCTAAGCATCATTTTTCAACGCGGTAAGGGCACTTACAAGTTTCCGCGGTTCTCTTGCCCGAGTCTAAGCCATTGGCGTTAGTCACCATTGCAGAGACGGACAGACAGTGCAGAATAGCTTACACTTCGGCGAAGGCCATACAACTCAGGGTTGGCCAGCATGAATTCCTCTTCTGCGACGGGGCTTTTGCGCTTGGACAGTCTGGAAGAGTCGGCAGAGCTTTCGCGGTCCGGCTCGACGCCATCGTCATGCTGAGAGAGGACGCCATCCTGCATCTCGAAGTCGCCATCGTCGGACGCATTGCCACCGCTGGAGCCATCACTCTCCGACATTGGGTCATCCTCCTGTAAGTGGCTTTGGGGATCGCCGTTGCGGTCCTCGGAGATGGACGGCGACGAAGGTTGCCCCGGGGTATGCCGGGCATCGGGGAGATCGCTATCGCTTCGGCCTTGCTCGGCAAAAGTTGTCGAAGTCCCAGCATCATCGGGCGACAAGTGTCCGTTGATAGGACCCCCCTCAGTAGGGGTGGACATGGTACCGGTTTTCGCGGGTATTGCTGGCTGGAGAGACGGCGACGTTAGCAACAGAGTTTGCGGTGCGTGCATGTGCTGGAATGGCAGTGCGGCATTAATTCGACTCTTGCGACCCGGAAACACGGCCGACAATGCAACAGATGGCGTTGAACCGTGGAGCAATTCAAGTTATCGCATTACCGCGTCGGTTCTCGATGGCGAGGCTGAGAGTGATGCGAGGAGGGAACAGGGCCAATGCAGAGCGCAAGCGTCCGTACACGAGGCACAGGACCATGCGGTCCATCAAACGGCACCGGCTTCATCAATACGGGGCATCGGAGACGCCATGGCAAAGCTCCGTGAGCCGGTATAGCGATGCACCGGGGTCAGGTCGAGGCTGGATCGGCCGCAGGCGGCAGGGCACACGGCGGCTGGCACGGACGGCAAAGCAAGAGCAGAGCAGGCAGGACTTACACGTCATTCGCAGATGAGGCTCAAGCAGCGCACGGCATTTGAGGGACGGACGGATGCGGTTCCGAGGGCACGCAGTCGGTTCTGTGCCGCGGAACGTCGACGGGGGTTGAAGGTGTTGAAGGGACGGGGTGGGAATGGTCACAAAAAAGGACTGGGTGGAGAGAAAGGCAGGAAAGAATTGGAGGCTCAGGCCGACTCGTAGCGCTTGGAGTAGCGTCGGCGCCAGCGGCCAGCGGGCAGCAGGCACCGGAGGCGGGCCTGAGGCGGCCACTGGTTGGTCCCGGACCCTGCCCGACAGGCCACTGACTCACGTGACTCGTCTGTATCGGGTCACTTGGACAGCGCGACAAACGCAGTCACGCCGCGAATTAACACGACAGGCGTCTGCGTCTGCCACGGTACCTACAGGATTGGAGCCTGGCGGTGAGAGGAACAACAGGAGAACGGAGACCACCGTGCTCTCGATCCATATCGTACCTATACATAGTGCCACACGGAGCCAGATTCAATGGTTTGAGGCGGCGTCGCATCCGCTCCGCTGAATTGACTATCTGGAGCACAAGTATGCGAGAAACTGCCCATTGAAATTCCTTACTCGTAGGTACCTAGGCACCATATTACGTACCTTACAATGTGTAGGGATGTACGGAGTATATGGCACGCAGCAACTGGTGACCTGGCAAGCTGACCGCAGGGCAAGTCGGCGCTGCCGCCCCATTCAACTCAGCTCCAGCCATGTTTCGCTGGCACGCGCGAGCAGCATAAGGCAGCGAGCGACTGTGGTCTTCCTCCGCGTGCCTCTCATCTTACCCGTCGCCTCGTTGCGAGATAATCATATACTCGTAGTTCCCGGGCCGTCTCATACCGCTGCGACGCATCGCCGCAGGTAGTGCGGCGGTCTGCATCGCTCCTCAATTAGATAGCGCCCAGTCTCCACCGAAGTACCTCTCCCCCAAATTTCGCCCTGGGACGACCTGAACTAGCCGTAGCGCCCTAACAGGTCGCCAAACCAAGTGATCCCCCGCTGCGATGCCCTGCCCCGCCAAGCTGACGATTCACAAGGCGAGAAAAATTGATGACCACACACCCGTCTGCAACACCACCAACTACTTTTCTCGTTCCTCTCCTCCTCCTCCCCCTCCACCCCCTCAAGAATCCTGCCTCGAGCGCACCGCGTGCCTGGTCTCGTTGCTCGCGCGTGGTGACCACCTCCGTCTCGCTCTGCCAACCCTGCCGGGACTCGAATTTCTCGCTTCTGCGTGCCCCTCCATCCAGACTTTTGCGCCCACTCTTCATCGCGGCCCTCCACCGCCTCCGTCGCCACCATGTCGGACAAGCTTACCCGGTATGTCACGGCACCGCGGACTGGAGCCAAGAGGTGAAGCAAGCTGACAGCAGGCTCTACAGTATCGCTATCGTCAACAGCGACAAGGTCCGTCGTCGACCCCGACTCCCGCCACCCCGCGTATCCCCCGCCGCAATACTGATCCGTCGCAGTGTCGCCCCCGCAAGTGCCGTCAAGAGTGCAAAAAGTCTTGCCCCGTCGTTCGCAGCGGCAAGCTCTGTATCGAAGTCAGCCCCGAGTCTCGCCTCGCCTTCATCTCCGAGTCGCTGTGCATCGGCTGCGGTATCTGCCCCAAGAAGTGCCCCTTCGACGCCATCACCATCATCAACCTGCCGACCAACCTCGAGAGCCAGGTGACCCACCGTTATGGCCCCAACAGCTTCAAGCTCCACCGTCTGCCCATGCCCCGACCGGGTCAAGTGCTCGGTCTGGTCGGAACCAACGGTATCGGCAAGAGTACCGCGCTGAAGATCCTCAGCGGCAAGCTCAAGCCCAACCTGGGCCGCCACGACAACCCCCCGGATTGGGAGGACGTCATCAAGCACTTCCGCGGCTCTGAACTGCAGAGTAGGTCACGCCCGCGCCATGTTGGGTCAAGGCTGCGTAGCTAACGGTCTGCAGATTACTTCACCAAGCTTCTCGAGGACGACCTCAAGGCCGTTGTGAAGCCGCAGTATGTGGACCAGATCCCCAAGGCGGTTCGCGGCCCGGAGAAGAGCGTCCGTCACCTCATCGAGAGCCGCTCGTCGCTTGGCAACTTCGACGAGGTCATCGAGACCCTCGAGTTGGGCCACATCATGGACCGTGACATTACCCTGCTGTCCGGTGGTGAGCTCCAGCGTTTCGCCATTGGTACCGTCTGCGTTCAGAAGGCCGACGTGTACATGTTTGACGAGCCCTCTTCCTACCTCGATGTGAAGCAGAGACTGAGCGCCGCCCAAATGATCCGCTCTCTGCTTCGCGATGATGACTACGTCATTGTTGTCGAGCACGACTTGTCAGTTCTTGACTACCTGTCCGACTATGTCTGCGTCCTCTACGGCCAGCCCGCCATCTACGGTGTCGTCACCATGCCTTACTCGGTTCGTGAAGGCATCAACATCTTCCTGGATGGCCACATCCCGACTGAGAACTTGCGTTTCCGCGACGAGTCTCTCACCTTCCGCATTGCCGAGAGCGCAGACGAGTATCAGCTGGACCGGTCTCGCGCCTTCAATTACCCCAACATGGAGAAGCAGCTTGGCAACTTCAAGCTTCGCATCGATGCCGGCGAGTTCACTGACTCGGAGATCATCGTCATGATGGGAGAGAACGGAACCGGAAAGACGACCTTCTGCCGTCTCTTGGCCGGTGCCCTCAAGCCCGACAGCAAGGCCAGCGTCCCCGACATGAGGATCAGCATGAAGCCCCAGACCATTACTCCCAAGTTCGATGGCACTGTGCGACAGCTCTTCTTCAAGAAGATCAAGCAGGCTTTCCTGTCGCCGCAGTTCCAGACCGACGTTGTCAAGCCCCTCAAGCTCGACGACTTCATTGACCAGGAGGTCAAGAACCTGTCTGGTGGTGAATTGCAGCGTGTTGCCATTGTCCTCTCGCTCGGCATGCCCGCCGACATCTACGTCATTGACGAGCCGTCGGCTTACCTCGACTCCGAGCAGCGTATCATCGCCTCGCGCGTCATCAAGCGCTTCATCATGCACTCCAAGAAGACCGCTTTCGTCGTCGAGCACGATTTCATCATGGCCACCTACCTCGCCGACCGAGTCATTGTCTTTGACGGCCAGCCTGGTATCGACGCCCACGCCAACAGGCCCGAGTCGCTGCTGACCGGATGCAACACGTTCCTGAAAAACCTGGACGTGACGTTCCGTCGTGACCCCACCAACTACCGCCCGCGTATCAACAAGCAGGGCTCTCAGCTCGACCAAGAGCAGAAGATGAGCGGCAACTACGTAAGTCCCCCAGAGCCTCCGGTACTGCCTTTCGTGTGCTGACTTTTGTCCCCAGTTCTTCTTGGAGGAGAATGCCGAGCCGAGCTCTTGAAAAGGGCAACCACGAGCATGACATCCCTGCCCATCATCATAATGCATGTCCAGGCGTTCAGGGCGTTGAAAAGCGAGCTTCGCTAGAGAAGCACAGCGGCGGGCGTGGCCCGGATCTGGAGTTGCAGGAGGGCGGCGCCGGCGAGGACGACGATCCTGACGAGTAGCCACGGCGACGGCAGTCTATCCCCTGTTGTCTGGTCCTGCGAAGCGAGTGAAGAGTTGTTTGTTTTTCTGGTCGTCTTGCTTTGCTGTGCCCCCTCTCTTTCTTTTCTCTTGTTTCGAGAGAGAGACGAGTTTGGGGGACACAAGCCAAGAGGAGGACTTTCGCAGATTGAGGGACAATGGATCAAGCAGGATGGCTGCCGTCGGCTTCCTAACCTCGCGGGAAGCGTTTTGAGAGCTATTTAGTCACTTTTACTCGAATACACGGATTGTCGAAAAATTGCTGCAACATATCATCCTATACCAGGTCTTGTGTGTATTGATATGGACACTTTCACAGTCACGCACAGTCTTTTGCACGACTCTAGCTTGCTGCAGCCTTGACAGAGAACAAACATCCAGAGGAATGACCAGGCGGTGAAGTGTATACAGTGATTACCAGCTCTCCTACAACCTATTATACGCTTTCCCAGATCCCCTCTCCATTCCTTGTAATCCCAGCCCCACGCTTCCTCACCTCCACCCACGTCCCTTCTCCTCTTTGCTCTCTGATCGACTGTGTTGGCCATCTGCCCTCCCCTTCTAGCTTAGCCAGCCGCAACGACATGTCTGCCCCGCTTGTAAAATACCCCGTATGAACCCTGAAACTCCGTACACTAAACCAGGCGTCATTAATCGCTGCCAGCTCCTCACTCCTCAATCTCGCCCTCCTCGCTGCCACTCCTGACGTCCCTGGCTTCTTTGGGGGCGCTTGCGGGAGGAGGACTCTTGGCTCGCGGCTGACGGGACTCACGCTGAGGGCTTCGCTCCCCGGACGGGTCTCTCTTGAGTCTCTGCGCACAACATTAGAGACGAATTCCACAGAGTGCGCGCGCTTCTCAGGTGGGGAACTTACCTTGGAGTCTCTCGAGTCGCGGCGACCGAGGCCGTCTTCGTCGTCTGGGCGTCGGCGTCGAGAGCTGGAGGAGCCTGCCGGACGCTCGTCGCCGTAGTTGAGTTCGTGTTCTGAGCGGGTGTCGATGGGGCGGCGAGATGGCCGCTCACGTTCGTCCTCCCTGTCCCTGCGGTCCCGGATGTAGCCCACGTCTTCGCTCCGCCGCGGCCGACCATAGTGGTCGTGGTCGCGGTCTCTTTCTCGGTGGTCACGGTCACGGTCACGCTCGCGCTCGCGCTCACGCCGCGGTGGCGGACTGAGCCGGCCCCGATCGCTAGACAAGACGTTCTCCGCCATGGTTGACTTGCGATGGTTCCGCTCGCGCTCCGCCACAGCTCTGCGCCTGTCTGCCTCGTATGGATCTTGACCAGGGCTGCGGCTTCGGCGAGAAGAGCGGCCGCCGCGGTGGGATCTCTCGCCTCTAGACCGGTCTCGAGTGCGGCGGGGCATGTCTCTTTCGCTCGACACGCGGCTGCTGCGCCGATGGTGGCTACGCTCGGGTGGGTGTTCCTCATCTGCCTTCTCTCTGAGCCGGCGCATATGCCTGTCGAAGGCATGACGCGCGGCCTCGTCTGAGCCGACAGCCTGGAACTCTGGTGCCTTTGAGAGTCGCGGCCACACATCCTCGTATGTATCACCAAACATGATCGGAGGATCAAGTCGTTTCAAGAACGAGCGCAGATCATCCACTGCGTGACGCTGGTGGCGGTCACGGTCACTGTGCCTGTCGTCATCCCGCTTGGCGGTGCGTTTCTCACGAAGCTTGTGATGGAATGTTAGATTAGAGGTTTCAAACGATGCGGGGACACAAGTGCTCACCCGTTCGAAGATTAATCGCAGCGTGTCGGGGTCGATGTTGGCTGTCCGTCGGTCATCCTTCATCACACCCATGAACTCGTCGATGGTGGTCGTCCCTGTGAGGTCAAACCGCTTGTCCTTTGTGATGGGGATGTCAGTTTCCTTGTTCAACTCTGCTGCTTGAATTCGTAAACTCACTTCGAGAACATCCAGCACGTCGTTTCGGGGTCCTCGGAGGGCACGCTCCTCGTCCTCAACCACATCCCAAAACAACATTGGGGGTGTAGAAATACCGCCTTGGCCCAGCATGTTGCGATACCGCTCGTCATCCTTGATGATCTGGCGGATCTGACTCCACTGGGTGCCAGCCTTGATCTTGCCGGCCCGGCGAAGCTCAGCCAAGAGGGCCCGGAAAGCATCTCTGTGGCGGCGCTCACAACGGAACTTGGTCTTCTTATCCGTCTGCCTCTTCTCGTTGAGGGCACGCTCAAGATGCTTGACATGGTCCTGAAACTCGATGAGGATATCCCTCATGGAGAGAACTTGGAACTTCGGATCCTTCTGCGCAACGGAGATGATCTGCTGAGCATCATCCCAGCGAGTGTAAGCCGTGATGTCGAGCTTAGGCAGGAGCTCCTTCAATGCGTTGAGCGCAGCCTTTCGCTGAGTCTTTTGCTGCTCGCTGTGAGCCTTTTTGAGCCCAGAGACGTACTCGTTGAAGAGCTGCTCGCGCTCCTTGTCGTCATCGGTGGAGCGGAAAATGGTCTCGCCTTCGATGATGGGGCGCGCGGTCTTCCACCGAGTGGCGTGAGTGATGTCCGGGTGTCGCTTGAGCATGGTTTCGAAGTCGGCGCGCAGCTTCGCCAGCCTCTCCTTGGCGCGCTCCTGCTCCTCGAGGACTACGTTCTGACAGTACTTTGCGAACTCATCCTTTCGGGCCTTGGGGCTCTTGATTGAGCGAAACTGCTGATCCTTGCCGACGGTCTTGACTACCTGCTCCCAGGTCCAGTCGGGCTGCACTCCGTAACGCTTAAGCACCTTGACGAATGCGGCCGCTGCCTCCTCCTTGGTTGCATATTCGGGACCGTTGTCTATGGTAGCGGGAACGAAGGACCGCGACAGTTGTCGATCGTCTCGGGAATCGCGCCCGGGGCGTCCCTGATCGCGGTATCGGCCACCCCCGTAGCCCTGGCCTTGGGGCGCCTGGCTTCCTTGTCCGTGGGTCGATTGGCCGCCCTGGGGGTGCGAGGCTGGCGAGCCAGCATAGTTTCGAGCGTCGCCGGCGCCGAGGGCATTCTTGAAAGCGTCGGGCATCTCCCAGGAGCTCTGCTTCGTCTCGGTGTTGTACCAGTACTTGCGGCCACCCTCAGCGGTGTACTCCTTCCACGGCTGGTTCGCCAGAGCGCGCTGTGCAGCGAGTTAGCAAGCAAAGGAAGCAGTGCGACCAAGGGGGTCGCGGGGACTGGCTCGGGAACTCACCTCGGCCGGGGTCATGACCTCCTCAGGCTTGGTCCACTGCGTCACCTTGGTGGTGGCATTGTAGTAGTAGGCCCGGCCATCAGGCGTATGATGCTCCTGCCATGCCGAGGCTGCCGCTGGTGCCGGCGCTGCAGCAGCCGCTGGCGGCGTGCCATAGCCACCTGCGTAGCCACCTGCGAAGCCGTTCATCGTGACGCGCGCGAGGCGTGTGCGGAGCTTGCGACGAAGCGGCTTCGTCTGGCAAGCGAGGCGAGGCAGGCAGGCGGGGAGGGCGACAAGCAAGCAATGAAGCAAGCAGCGACGAGGTGACCGTCTTCTCCGACTTCAGCTGCGTCGGGTGTCTTCGTCGTCGTCGTCGGCGAGGTTGCGCGGGCGGGCGAGAGGGATGACACGGCTGCGTTGCGGCCGACGCTGCGAAAGATTTTGGAGCACGGGCCAGGAACCATTCCGGGCAGCAGCGTATGCACCAAAGCGGGGCGGTGAAACCACCTCCCCATCTCCCCTAGCCGCGGGCCGCCCCCAAGATTGAGCTCCAACTGGACCTCAAATCGAACGCCGACAAGCCAGACACACCTACTGGCCAATGGGCCGCTGCAGCGCAAACAAGGCGCGACCTGCCATGAGCGCCCGCCCCGCGAGCAACGACCCATGAACCGACATCTACAATGTCCGACCATGCGACGCGTGACGCCGTCACCACCGAGGACCTCACTGGCGCGGCCCAGCAGCTCCCGAGCTCGAGCTTCGCCGACAAGGCGCACCTGACCTATCTCGTCCCCGCTGAGACCGACTTCGACCTGGACAAGGCCTTCAGCGATGCCGCCAGCAGCAAATCCATCCTCGAATCCATAGAGCAGAGGCAAACCCTCTTCTTCGGTGCGGAGCCCCCTGCTGTCCCGCGGCCGGATGCCTTGACCGTTCGCTGACCTCCCTCCGCTTTCCCCCCGGCAGATGAGACCGTCACCGTCCTGCTTGTGCTCAAGTGCCCCTGGCTGGAGGAGAGGCAGCTGCAGGCCCATTTCCGCAGGCTCGTCGTCTCGCTGCAGGCTCAGGTCGTCAACGGCAGTGCGCCCGGCCGCGACACGCCTCCTGCTGCCGAAACCATCTTCACCGGCCACGTCCAAGATGTGGCGGACCCCTTCGTCGTCGTGGGCGAGGAGGAGGCGGACGAGTGCGACTCCGAGGACCGTGATGGGGCGTCCCAGCACGTCTACGCCATGTGGAAGATACCCGTCTTCCTCGCCCGTCCTCGCATGCGTCCCCAGGGCCCTTCCATCGTCTTCTCCGCCTCGGCGAGCCTCCGCCCCGACGTCGCCGCCGAGCTCACGGCGCGGCCGGGCACGGGCTACCTCGAGAGCGGCCTCCCCGCGAGCATCAACCTCCTCGAGTCCTTCGCCAGCGACCCTGCCCTTGGCGGCGTCAAGCCGCGCCTGTCGGCCCTGCGCGTCTCCCGCGTGGCCCCCGTCACCAGGCAGCAGGACCTCATGGCGCACCTCCGCGCGCTGCCGCAGCTCCAATTGCCCGTCTTCCCCGTCGCCCACACGCGCATTCGCTTCTCCCGGCCAAGCAGCGCTCCGCCCAGCTCCGCCATCGTCGCCCTGCTGGAGATCGACTTCACGCCGCATCTCGAGTGTGAGGCTGTCCTTGACGACATCAAGCTCCTCACCCCAGACGGCACTGTCGAGAGCCTCAACGACGAGGCCGACATGAAGCTACCCCTGACGTGCGTTTCTCACGACCACATCACCTTTCTCTACCACATACGGCCGCATCAGCAGCTCGACACCGGCTCCAAGGCCCTTACGGGGACTCTGGACATCGCCATCTCTGCCTCTGTCCTGGTCACTCCGGGTGTGTGCATGCCGCGCCTCGCCATGGCTTGGAACACCACCCTCGACTTCACCACCCCGGTCAACCCTAGTTTCGGCCCAACCATCGAGGCCGGTATCCAGCGAGCCCATCGCCCCGCCCAACTCTCGATAGGCAGTGCCTCGGCCGTCACCCCTCTCAAGTCCCCCTCCGTCACCCAGCCCGACGCCCTCCCCGGCCTCGAGGCGTCCGCCGCCCGCAGCGAGACCGCAGTCCCGGATCTCGGCATCACCATGTCCTTCACCGGCCCCTCCGAGCCCATCTACCCCGGCGACATCTTCTCCTGGACAGTTTACGTTGTCAACCGCTCCAATGACAAGACCTCCGCACGGCCGCCCCGCAAGCTCGCCCTCGTCGCCGTCCCCAAGCGCCGCCGCAGCGACGCCAGGCATGTGCGGCCGCCCTCCACCGCCTCCCGGCGCCGCGGCGAGAAGGAGATCGCCGATGCTGTGCTTGACGAGAATGTGCTGCACGCGATGCAGAAGAACTCGGTGGTCGACGCGTTGGACGTCGTCTGCCTCAGCGCTGATACGCGCATCGGGCCCTTGGCACCGGGAGCCTGCCACGTCGTGGAGCTCCAGTTCCTCGCGTTGCGGGAGGGCATCGTGGGTATCGAGGCCATCCGGGTCGTTGATCTGGCTTCGCACGAGCACGTTGACATTAGAGACCTGCCGACCACGATTGTGGAGCCGGCGGCTGCTTGAGAGCACAAATCCGATGTATAGAGCAAACACCGCTCACGCGACGCTTTGGCATTGTCGCGTTCGTATAGAATCAACATGACTAGTGCAAGTTTACTTGAAGCAGTGTAGAGACGCCGTGTGATGCCAATGTATGTCCCCCTTGGGCATATCCGAACCGTTGACCTTCCCAATGCAAACTCCGCATAAGCTCTTGTCCATTTCATCAAAGGTCATCAAAGTCATCATCCCATCCAAGTTGCTGATAAATCGAAAGCGGCATCTTGTCCTGCGGCTCAGCCACTCGGACGGGGCTCTCGTCCAACTCTCGTCTCAGCGCATCTTTCTTCACCGGCGTTGCGGCGACCTCTGCGCGCCGCGGTGTCGAGAAGCTCAACCTCGCCCGTGGCTTCACTGCACTTCCGGGAACGAGATAGTTGTCTTGCTCTGCCGCCTTTCTATCCATGAGCGGAGAAGAAGGCGGTATCGCGGGCTCCTCGTTGGCGGGTCGACGCAAAAAGTTGGAGTGAGTCAACGGCCTGACAGGCGTTCCCCCAACCATCTCCGCCGCGGGAGATGCACTGCTCATGAATGCGTCCCTTTGACCGGCTCGGGCCCCCGTAGATGGCACTAGGGGCCCGATACTTGAGGGAGGAACGATATCCTCCGCGCGGTCCGGGGTTAAGTCGGCGTCCGTCTCCAGCTTGGCCGGCAAGACATCCCTGAAGCGATTGTTCGCCGGCGTTGCCTTGACTTGTATGGACGGGTCAATCAAGCTATGAGGCAGCCTCCTCGCTTCTACGAGGTATGTCAGGTTCTGTCCACGGTGATATGATGTCATGAACTCACTCTTTGCAGATGAGGTTGTCAGCACTCGACGCTCTGCTGCCTCTGCCATCGCCTTGCCGACTACATCGCGGTTAGGTTTCCGCAAGGCCGATATGGCGTCCTTCAACTCCGCCTCTATCATTGCCTTCTTATTTGCTTTGGCGTCCTCCAAGTGTGTCAAGCTAGAGCTACGGGAGAGCGACGGCTGCCTCGGTCGGGCCAGGCCGACTTCTCCCTTAGGCAGCGCTTTCAAAGAAACTGGCTCGCTGCCCTCTCGTTTGACGCCAGATAACGAAGTCGAAGTGGCAGATCTCATCAGTGCAATGACGTTGCTCGGCCCCCTCGAGACGCTTCTTCGATGTTGCTGGTCGCTGGACAGCGCACGCTGTAGAGTTCTCCTGGGCTTTATGGGTGCCGGCCGGTGGGCTGCGGCACCAGGCTTCTGCTCTCGCTTGCTGGTGGAGCGCTTCAAGGATTTGGACTTTGGAGGAGATACGATGACCGGTCCTCCCAGCTTTCGGTTGATCGAATCGCACAACTCCGGCAGACGTGCAGAAAAGCTACTTCATGTGAGCTGCCAGCTGTCTGCGTACGTAAAGGAATTCACTTACAAAGGCAGGATGACATCGACGCAAAAGTCCTTCAGGGGCTCCGAGGTAGCCGTCTGCTGGACCTGGACGTCGCCAGAACGTTGCGATATCTGCGAGTCCTCGAGCAGGAGCTGCTCATCAGAAGCCGTTGACTGCCAGATGGTTAGGCGATCCGCGTGAACGTCTATCAATACTGGAAGATTGTGCTTGTTGCGCTTTTTCGGAGGCGGAGGCGGAGCCATGTCTTGCACCGGCTGCTTGGAATCAGCGCCCGGTAGCGGGGGCAGTGCATCTTCGCCGGCCTCGTCTGCTGCCTTCAACGGCTCCAGAGCCAGTATCTCGAGGATGAGGATCATCTGCAGCTGCGTTTCTCGCATGCGAAGTAGAGAGACGTGGGACTTGATGTGAGAGGGCGAGTAGCTGGTCTGCTCTTCGTCCATCTCGGGTTTGTTTGCAGTCCACCACTTGCGAATGCTCTCATCCTCCGTGGGATAAAGTCCGTCTTTGCCGAGCTTCATCTTTTTCGGCTTTCGCTTTCTCTTGCTGCCTTCATCGGAGCTGTCAACATGGCTCTTCATCTTGGCGATGACATCTGGAATCGTCTCGCGATACTTCTTGTCGACTTGCACTGTAGTGAGGATCAGGCTTCTAAGAAACTCTATCAGGTCGGCCATGTTCAAATCTGACTCTAGGTCCAGATGGAATGCTGATCGCGCTCGCGATAAGGGCCCCTTTGCAAAATACGCCAATGATCCCTGCGAAATTGTAAGTAGTGGAATTTGATATCAGTGCATAAGCGGCGTACCATGGATCTGTAAAGCGCTTCAAAATAATGCGTACGGATATTGTCAAATATGTTCTCTGCAGTTTGTTGGGGAGTAGGATCCGCGGGCTTGTCAATGAGAGACTGGTCTGCGGCTGGAACGCTTCGTGGCAGCTCAGTTTCCTGCTGTCGCTCAGGCACTTCTTCGGAGGGTGTCAGCTGGGTCAGGCTTGCGCCAGGCTCGGCAAAGCTGTCCTGCTTAGTGGCATCGTCGAACGTCGACACGGACTGAGACCGCGCTCGTTTCCTCACTAGAGATTGTATAGCCTCGATCGCAGCCCTCTTCATCTTCTGTTCCTTGTACATCCGGGGTGTTGTGAGCGCCGTCACCGTGTCCTGCTCCCTACGTTGGGGTCGAGCCGGCCAAATCCGCTCGTGAGAGAGGGCCGTGGCATTCTTCGCGAGAGCAGCCAGGTCAACCCACGGACCCAGCCTGCAGATGACGTAGAGCCCACTATCTTGCCTCTCGAGGGCGTACACGCTGTCATTGGACTCGTTTCGCGCAACGAGGACGCTCGGCGCGGAGCCGAGCCGGCTCTCAAGGTCGAGGATCTTGACGTGGGACTCGTAGAAGCGCGATTGCGGCAAGTCGTGGCCAGCCGGCGCAAAATCGATGCATGCCAGGGGGACATGCTCTCGCGGCAGCAGCATCAAAGGCAGCAAAACGCGAGGCTGGACGTGCAAGTCGTGGGGATGCGGCTGTCCGCGGGTCAGCCAGCGCGAACGGATATGTGCTCGAGCCGCGTCCAGGCAACAAACCTTGACAGCAATGGACCGCTTGAGCAGATGGTCCATGGCGGCGGCGTCTGCCCGTCGCCTCTTGCGGCTCTCGGGCGTCTCGCTAGTCTCGCTGCCATGGCCGTCGCGGCGGTTCAGGCTACCGTCGGAGGTCGGCGTCAGGATCCCAGACTGAGGACGCGACGCGTCGGCGTCTCGCGCGGCGGACGAGGACATTTGGGGAGTCGATGAAGTCACTCGCCGCGAGACATGGTTCGTCTATGGCGCCGTAGATGTTTGCATCAGAGGGACAAGCCGAACAAAAGACTGCAGAAGGCGCAGAGGGCTGGGACGTGAGGAACTGTGCCAGGGACGGACGCTGGCTCGGCGTCTTCAGGTGGGTCCGAGACGCGTGAAGTCAATCGCAGGGGAGACACGCGGTGACGTCGGGCCGGGCCTGATGGCGGGGCCGCTTGCTCCCGCCAACGAAGTACTCTTCTTACACACACCTGCGCTCACCTGGCTCACTCTTCTCGACGTACGGCGGTGGCATCAACTGGTCTCCCTACTTCGCATTTCTTCTACTCGACGTCCCCAGAACCGCTCCGGGCTTAGACTCACGCAAGTGCCTCGTGCCATTTGCCATTGTACCCTTTCCCGATCTACAACCATGCAATACGCATCCACTTCACCGGCTCGAGACTGCGAAATATTCATAATTTGATGCGGGTTTGAAGGCCTATATTGCTCGTGCCTATCTACCGCAACTTCCAGCCCAAACCCTAATGGACTGACGGTCTGGTCTCACAGCCCCGTCATCCCCTCTCCCTCCTGTGACGTTACCGCTCTCCGTACTGAAACAATTCATCTTGAGCTTTCAAAGCCCAGCACCTGGCTTCTCGTGGGTATTCCGTCCCTTGCATGCTCCAAAAGCGCCGAACAGTGTGAGTAACCAAAAACAAAACGCGTACCAGTAACCCCAAATACATTAAGATACGTTTCCTCATCTCCTTGATATCGTCCAGTCTTCCTAGGACTTCCTTCATCGGCGCTGAATGATGCAGTGATGCACAGCAAGACCGACTGCATCCACGGACGTGAGCTCCAGGTTGTTGTACAGTTGCCAACGACGCAATCAATTGTGTAGATGTGAAATCTTGACGCACACAGGGACAGCGTGGCCTGTGCAGCACGGTGTGGGAAGAGGAAGCAACATTGCGCCAAACTTTCGCTGTAATCCTTAATTTTCGACATGATTGAAACTCGCCGTAGGCATGTTCATGTAAGCGCCCCCCAGTGCGAGGTGACCCGGTGATGATGTCGTCGAGGCGGACGTGTCCGACCAATTGTAGTTGCGGTGGTTGCCCATGACGTTCAGGTACGCCGATCCCATCTGTGACGAGAGCAATGAAGCCTCATTCTGGTGGGAGCAGCTGCTCCCGTCACCATAGTAGGCCGGGACTGCCCCTGTCATGGCGGACATCTCGAACCCCTCTGATAGCCTGCTGATGCCGGGCGCAATGTAAGTTTCGTCTGAGACGGGCAAGTCGTATGCGGAGCCAATGTGGAAAAGGCTGTCCATGAATCCAGGCGTCGTCGGTGGGGTTCTCAGGGTAGGGTCGTGGAGAGCTGCATCTGCAGACATGTACTTCGAGTCCAAGGAGTATCCGACCATGCCATCGACGAGCCCTTGCTGGTGCAGAGCAATGGGGGTGTCCGGAGTAGGCGGTGCACCAGAACCAGCAGGGCCAGCCGCGCTCGGTGAGAGCCGGGACTGGAAGCTTGCGTCGCAAAAGGGGCTGCGCGGGGTGGCGGCGGGCTTCTTTATCCTTCCGGAGCCAGTGGCTGAAGCGACGCGTCGCATAGGACTTGTTCGATCTCCCCTCCGGTCAAAGTCTGTCGCGGTCTTGGGAGTATATGACGAGTGGCTGCGGCCTCCAGCGATGGCCAGTGGAGCAGGTCGGCGGTTGCGACGAGACGCGATGTCAATGGGCTGCGATGGTGTGGATTGGCCGTCGTCCGCCATCGGCGACGGCTGGGGAGAAGCGACGTCGGCCAAACCCTGCTCCAGAGTCTCATTGCCCTGCCGTGCCAGGCTGACACCCATGAAGCCTTGATAATCACCAAAGAGCTGGCCGGTCTCGCCCTTGACGCCCATGGATAGCAAGGGTCCTGAATCTTCGACCGACATGCCAACGCAGCCATGGGCCAAGTTGAGATACCCATCAACCTGCTCGGGCAGCACGTCAGACACCACGTCGTCGTCCAGCCCGGACCCCATTGATTCGGTCTTGATGGTCAAGGGCAGAGAGAGATCGGCATCGTCGGTTTGGCTCGGCTCGGAAATATCGCTGGCCGTCTCCACGTAGGACTGGGCAGATGGCGACTGGGACGCATCGGTGCGAGATCTAGAGCTCATGCCGGGCTCCGGGAACGGGGCGCTGGAAGCAACCAAGTCCCGATGCCGGCTGCTTTCGAATTGCTGACCCGATTCGGCGCCAGCCTTTTCCTTTTCCAGCCGCTGCTTCGCTTCGTACTCCCGAATGTTGTTTTCCTTCTTCTCCCGTGCACGCCTGTTCTGGAACCAATTCTAGCATCGGGTTAGATCGCGCCGCCAGAGAGTGATGGCAGAGGGAGGGGAGGGGAGGGGCATATGTACATTGATCCGAGCATTGTCAACTCGCATAGACTCGGCGAGGGCCTTCTTGGTACTGCTGCTGGGCTTGTGGTTCTTCTGGAACTCGGCCTCGAGAAGTTCGACTTCCTCCTTCGAAAGGCGTGGCTTTGATTCGGTTGTCCTGGACAGCTGCTGGTGGTGAACGAGGTGGCGGTTGTGGTGCTGATACGTCTCCATGGAGTCGGCTAGGTAAGCAGGGTAGTTGGAGGGTTGCGCGTAGGCGGCGAAGGGGTCGGTGAGCCCAGAGTACGTCCACGATGGCCATTGGGATTGGGAAAAAGGCCCCATGGTATCGAAGTTGAGTAGTTGATCCAAGTTGGCTGCTGTGGAGGAACGGGCTGTTCGGGCGGGCGACGAAAAGAGGATATGCCGAGGACGAGAAAGATGAGGGTGGTGGCAACGCCGAGTCGCTGAAAGAGTGGCTAAGCAATGCGTAGAACCCGCGAAGCTTCAGAGCGAAAGAGGTCGAATGAGCGTGTGGATGGATACAAGACAACCACAAGCCACCGGTGCAAAGGCCGGGGAGTGCGTTCTCCGCCTCTTTATGAATCGCCGAGGGCCAGGGGACCGTGTAAGCGGAGGGTCGAGATGGTGTAGCGAGGAGGATAGGCAGTCGTGAGACACGGGGTCACCAGAGGTTCTGCCCTTTCGATAGGAGAGTCGCCAAGGGAGCACAGGTGTTTGGATGATGGAGAAGGTTTACGAGGGATCGCAGATTTGGGCGAGGGCGTGGAGGGTAGATGAAGGGCAGACAGAGGTGTAGTCCCGGCACTGGCCTGGACCCGTCATCGCGGATGGCGAGATGGCGTGTGGGCGCCTGCAGCCAGGGTACCCAAAGGACGAGCACCGAGACCCCTGCGGCGCTGCCGGGCATCGCGGAGAGTCTGGCCCAGGTAAGGTAGGGCAGGGCAAGCTGGCGCAGAGCAGCACCAGCTGGTGCGGCGGCGCCCCCGGCAAGGCACGATGCTCTCTCATGGGACCAGCGCACGCCGCTGGCGCGATGTGGGAGCGGGCGAACCGTCCCCCGCCCGTCGGCATGGTCTGGACGCTGATCCGGGCTTTAGGCCCGTACGGAGTACCTGGCGGGACTTTGCCTGCTGGGGCGATGTGCCAGGGGGACCCCGGCTCCCTCGCTCAGCCTGCACCCACCTCGACGACGCCCTTCACCCTTGGCCCGGCCTGCCAGGGCTGCCCGAGGGACGCCCACTAGCCGGGGCCGGAGCTGTGCTGTGGCTCGGCGACGACGCAGCCAGGGCCTAGCCCAGCAGCCGCGGTGGCGGCATGCGGCGCCAGCTCCGTCCATTCATGGCGCCCTGGGCAGCCTCCCTCAGAGGGAGGACCGGGGCTTGCATCGCGCAACGGTGGGACTGCGGGCGCCGGGGGGGAGCGCCTCTGGTCTGGGCGCCCCCTTGCCAGGCTCGCCTCGGGCTGTTAGCGCTGCTGTAGGGATCGCACCGCGCGGCGCGCCGACGCGGACGCGATGAGACCTCGATGCGATGGAGAAGCCCAGCGCTCGGCCGACGACCGCAGCGCGCCCCCGGATCGCCATGGCCGTCGCCGTCGCCATCGCCATCGCCATCGCCTTGTTCAGGCGGACCGTCGTCGACCCGCGGCGCCTGGTCCCGAGCGTTCCCATGCCCAATCGCTCTCTCGCTCACTCGCTCGTCGGCAACATCCAAGTCGACAAGGGCGAGCGGGGAAGGGCAGCCGCCTGCATCATGAAAGGGGGGGGTGGAGCGGAGAGCGCCTGAATTCCACCATGGCGACGGGGTCGATGCACGCAGGCCACCATGACGAACCTTCTCCCGGTGCGTCGTCTCTGGGCGTCGTCACGGATGCCGTGGGCTCGATTGTTCTCTCTCTTCAGCCTCCCGACTGGGCACGACGGGCGCCGCATGGACGGACCCTCAGTCTGGCTGGGAACTGGAAGTCCCGCGACCAGATGCCCAGACCCGGGGGACCGGGGCCTCGGATAGCGGAATAGGCTCCGGGCTCGGTCTGTCTTGGCATGGCCGGAGCTGTGCTGCCCTCTGCTGTGCTGCGTCGTGCGGCCGTCTCTGTTACGGGTGAGAGGGCCGGGGGCCTCCAGCGCCTGGTCCAGGTGCTGAGAGGCCAACCTCGTTTCCTGCCTGCAGCGTGCGTGCTGCCGTTCACGACGCAGAGCGCATGGCACAGATGCCGTCCATTGGTCCCAGCGGGATCCTTCCAGCGTGCTCCCCGGTCAACGGCTTCCTGCCATTGGGCCGCGGACAGCCTAGGCGGAGTGCTGGATAGGTCACTTTTCGAGCTGTCGCCAGCTGGCGGCGTGTGGGGTGTCGGTTGGAGTTGCTGAGTCGTGATGGTGTTGTCCTTCGCCAACCGTCGGGTGTGCTGGTTGCAAGCCGTCCTACCCACAACATCCCGGCTCACCCTATCCACCGCCCGAACGTTGCCCGTTCAGGCGGTTTGGCGAACGGCAAAAGCCGCAGCAAACAGCTCGCAGGAACCGTGCAAGGCACGCCGACCCCATCCTGCTTCCCGAGGTTGCCTTTCTTTCCTTACCCCTCCGCCAGGCGCATCCGTCAATCGCTGCAGCATGCTCCTCCTGGCGCTGCTGCTGCTGCTGCTTGCTCCCGCGTCCGCGCTCTGCACCCACCGCGGTCTTGCGCTCGTTCCTCGTGGGCTGACGCCTCGCCGCAGCGAGCTCAACCTTTTGTTACCTCCGTGTTGTGTTGAGGAGAGGGGAAGGGGGGGCGGAAGACAGCCTCACAGAGAGGGGCGTCCAGACGCCTCATGCTTCGTCCCATCCCCTTCCTTGTCCGCCGCACGCTTCTACGAGTAGTTGTACGCGCGCGCGCCGCCTCTCTACCCTCACTTCGCCTAGCGTGCTCATCCCCGTTGTGGCCTCGATTGCCACACGGGTTCTCGTATGCCAACCAAGCGTCGCCTTGGGTCACCTATCGTGCCACAGGCAACCGGGGACTGCGCCGTGCTGGCAGATTCCGAACGCGCCGCAGGCATCCTAGCCTGCCCCATTTGCCAGTCTTGGCCCAAGTGGTACAAGTACCATGAGCTGCCTTGCAGACGACAGTCAACCGTTCGGTGGCCGTGTACGGAGACATTAGCCCAAGGCTTTAACAGAGCACAATCTCCGTTCTCGTGGCGCTGCCGAAAGTTGGGAACACAGAGGGCCCCGATGCCTTCCGATCCGCATTTCGGCTGCCTTGAGCGGAGGACGAAAACTGGCGAGGCATCGTTGGCGATCAAGCTCAATCCTTAATTAGCAGCTGGCGCGCGCGAGCGATCACGGCCCGGCGATGACGATACGATGTGCGCACTTTATCCACTCTATGTCGATCTCTCTGCCGGATTGACCACCAGCAACACTGCAACTGACGGCAACTGTTCGAGGAGGTACTGCTCCGCAGCGCTTCCGCCCAGCCCCGTAGAAGCTCCTGGGTCGGCGAGCCTGTTCCTCTTTCGGATCAGCCTCCGGGACTGGGGCCGCTAAGCATGAGCCCTGACCAGCGCTGTTAGCTACGGCTGGCAGAGTCATGGCGCCGTGTCTTGGGCGAGCCTTCTCGCTTATTCCTGCATCTGATTCGCATGCGGCGTCAGACAGAGGCGGACTTCCTTTTGGTAGCTCGGCCTCGACCGTTACCTGCAAGCCTCATCCCGAGCGCCCGTACCGGCCCATGATAGGGCCCCGGGTGCCTGGGGCGAGGCAAAGCAAATGTCCTTGCCTCCTGAATGAGTGCACGAAGTACTCGTGGTCGGCAGATTTGAGGCTTGAAGCCCGAACCAGAATGGTAAGTTTCCTGGAGCCGTCATCAATGCTGGAGGCGCATTGAACCAGGCTGTACGGAGCACCCCTCGTGTGCCGCAGCTACAAGTACTCGTAGGCCCCCAGCACCATCGCGTGGTTCAAGTGGGCTCTCCTTCCGACTCCCGAGGGACGAGACATGGGGCAAACGGGCGATTGATCCATATGGCCAGGCTGGCCGCGAACGGCGCAGCTCGAGAAATCTGGAGGGAGCTCGGATCCTTCCTCGGCGGTCTGCTGGGGCCTTGCACCGAGACCAGGGCGCAATTGAAGAAGCTACGCCGTGGCAGATTGCGGGCAAATGTGAGCCGCAACAGACGTTGCTTGTTTCTTCTCGAAACAGCAGCAGTCTGATTCCAGAACTGCGGCGCAGAAGACATCGAAGACCAAAAGAAAGTCAAAAGCAGTCAGCCGGTCTGGCGTGCGCGAAGTAACCCGATGAGGCTCCATCGTCGCCGATCAATCCAGACCGCTGGGACCGTTGACACGCATCACGCACGCCTCCCGTCAACCGCCAGACGTGTCAGTTGGGCTCTTCCGTGATTATTTGGGAAATGGGGCCGCCATGCCGCTGTCGCGCCGCGCCGTGCGTAGCTGTTTGTCTCAGATGTCCACATGCAATGGCCAGCAGTGCTGTACCCTGTCGTTCAGGTAGTTGTTCTGCGCGCGAATACTTCCACGCCTCAACAGCCCTCTCGGCCTGGTCTGATGATGTGCCGGCCCGCGCGGGCCATGGCAGCACCTTACCAGATTCCCTGGTTGGTGTTGAGTAATCCGCGCCGTCGCAGGTAATCTGCTGCCTGTCATCCGAGAAGGACCATTGGCTGACGGGGTCTGCTCGAAACGCACGGCGGCTCCATCCAGCCCGGCGCTACGAGGATGAGATGGCAGTATCGAAAGCGGCGGAACGAGACGGCATGGACCGACCCAAACGCGACATTGGAGAGTTACCCTCTGGCTCAGAGCAAAGGAAGAGCCCATGACGGTGTCTTTCGGGGAGGAGTTGCCTCCCATCGTGACGCTTGTACTCGTAGCCTGGATGGGGCGCCGAGCTGTGAGCCTGTGGCCCAGCTGCCAAGTGCCATCCGTACGAGCACTCGCATTCGTAGCATCTCTAGGTACGAGTACTATAACGGCAATGAGCCAGGTAGGACGGCGCGGGCCAACTCGGGAAGTGGGGGATTGGTCGGTCATCGTACGAGAACGGATTCTGAACGCTCGAAAGCCAAGCACGTCCGTGCGAGCCGTATCGGCGTCGCTTTGATGAGCCCTTCCATCTTGTTTGTTCGAGTAATAAACCGTCAGTGTTCTCGAAGATCTCGCGTGCTGCAGTCCGTGGCAATGAGATGGCGCTAAAGGACAGCCAACGAGACAGGCCGCCTCGAAGGCGCACGCTATGCCGCACTGGGTCGGCTTCGTCCCCTGGGGCTGGCTGGACGTGGTTCGGGGGCGCCCAGGATGGGCTAGGTTGGGCTCGGGCGTGCCAGCGAACCCCATAGTCGGTATGTCCGCAGCCCGCACAGTCTCTTGGAGGCCCTCTCCGAACCTTTTCGGCTGCTCGAAGGGATCGAGACATGCATGGAGGCCTGCAGGGGGGTCGGCAGCGAGTCAGGCTGTCCAAGACGGCATGCCTGGCCGGTGTGTTCATGTATCGCCACAGGACAAAAATAGATGCCCAAGACAGAGGCCGTCCACCGAGTCCACGATGGGAGGTGGTGATGTTGAGGCGGGTGTTCGGTCAGGTGAGAAGGACTCGGTCGGGAGACTTTGCCTCAGGCCTCCAGCTGCGAGCTGGGCAGCGGTTGCTGGCCTGATGGGCGTTAGGCCTCCTTGGCACCGGTGACTTCATGGCCTCACTGAGCGGGCCGTGGCCTTTGGGAAATCACCTGCCTCATGAAGCCATCGAAATCTGCGGTAATCTACGACAGCCCATACTCGGCAAGCGGCTCCTCTGGCACTCAGGAACCCAGGTGGCAGAGCGTTCTCGTACGAGCATGCAAGCCACACAGGCAAGCTTGGGCGAAATGAGGTGATGGGATAGTGCTCGAGTCGGCTGGCGCCGGTGTCGGGTAGGTGGTCGGCGCAGGAAACCTCCACTGGTCTGACGACGAACAGCGCAACAGCGGGCGGCACTACAAACTGTGGCTGCGTTAGTCGTACCAGAATGCCGGATCCCCTGCAACTGGCCCCCGAGCCGTCCCCTGACAGCGGCAGCGACTGTCCGTGAGCGACGACAAACGGCCCATCCGCTGTGCAGCAACGGCGGCGACGACGAGGGCGACGGCGGGCTCTTGCCTAT
This sequence comes from Tolypocladium tropicale, assembly GCA_024340005.1. NCBI lineage: Eukaryota > Fungi > Ascomycota > Sordariomycetes > Hypocreales > Ophiocordycipitaceae > Tolypocladium > Tolypocladium tropicale. The sequence continues at coordinate 117,892 of JALHBU010000064.1, read as the reverse complement.
CGCAGCCTCTTCTCCGGCTCGGCTGGCTGGTCCTCTCGACGAACGGGCCCTCGCTGCGACGGGCGCCGACCCACGACGACTCACCGACGACTAGTGACGGACCACCGACGACCGACCGCCGACGAGGCGAAACGAATGGCGAACAAGCAAGCCATCTTGGCCAGCAGCGAGGCGCCCGTTGAATCGACGAGCTGAGAGTACCGAGACACTGGTCCAGCGGGCTCGCATGATCCCCGTCCAGCCCTCGCTAGGTGTAAGGCTGCCGCCGGGCATCCGATGGGTCGCGGGGTGTGGGCGTCGCGGGCCTGTCAGGACGACAAGAAACGCAACCCAGACCAGGTCTGCCGATTCGCTGGAATACGCAGCGGCGGCCGGTGGGGGCCGACCAGCCGATGCGCGAGACGGCAGGCTGCGAGCTGGGATAGGCCGGAGCGGCGGCGGGGTCGAGATTGGATGGGTTGGAATGCCTCGAGCTGGAAGCGGGCCGCCGGGGATCACGCACGTCTCCTCCAAACGGCCGGGCTTCGACCTCGTGCCGTTCTGGGGGAGGTGCCAAGCAAACGGCCAGCTGGCCCGGGTACCTCGGAGTACCTGGCCAGGGCCTCGCAGCCCCACCGTGCAGAAGCGCAGCGGCGCGGCCCCTGTCCATCGCGCGCGCGAGAAGGCCTGGAACCCGCCAACGGGGAGGTGGGAGAGGCGGGCCCCTGTGGTTGGCCCGCTGGCCTGCCTGGGCGAAGGCCGGGGACGGAGATGTTGGTGTCGACTCGGGACCGGGCGGCCACGTGTGCCATGGGCCACTGCGAGGGACCCCAGCGGCCTGCTGCGTGCTGCCTTCGCACCGCGACGGCATCGCGGACGGCCTCACGGCACTGTGCCTCGCTCCGCGACCTGCGTCGACGTCGACGTCGCCGTCAGCGTCACGGCCGCAGCCTCGATGGACGGCGAGATGCATCTTCGGCTGGCAGTGCGTCCGCGGGCTCCACTTGGCAACTCGCAGCACCGCTTCCCCGTGTGCGTGTGAGGCGACGCAGCATGCCGAGCAGGGATCTTGCACGTCGCACATGGCCTGTGCCGTCGACGGCCTTGCGAGGACGAGCCGCAGGCGGAGAGCCGACGTCTGGGAGCATCGTGCGAGCGAGACAAGGTCTCCGGCAGCCTGGGTCTCTAGCATCGCCACCCTTACCCGAGACTGGCCGGACGTGTCCGTCGCATTCACTGCCCGTCCGGACAGACTCAGGCTACTCCGTACAGCATGCGGAGAGAAATAGGTCTCTCGCCACGTCGCCTGCAAAGACCGTGGCCATACGAGAATGCCGCGAGGGGGACATTTGGGGCGGGGAATGCGGCATCACGGGGTAGCCATCAGCTCACCCTGGTTCGGTCCAGTCTATCCGAGTCTCACAGCATACGCGGCCAATCGACTTGTTATTTTTGACGGGCAAAGCACGAAAGTTGCCGGTCGCGAAGAGTCATGCCGCAGCCCCATCCTGAAGCAGCTGTGACGAGGCGGAATCGGGGCGCTTGCAACCAATCCCTTGCGTGAGTGGGCATACGCTTCTTCTTATGACGGACAACCGACAAGCACCTTTTGTGAATTCGGAACAGGAAGGTCGTCTAGGCGGCATCCATGTCTCCCGTGACAGCCACGGCCAGGCACCACCTGAAATGCCACCAATCCGTACTCGTGGTTTGCGGTTATGCTTCCTTAGCATGCTTATTGTGAATGCTTTCTAAGGAGCTGTCTGCATGAAGCATGCACGATTGCGGCATGCTCGACTGGTCCGTTCAGTCGCTGTGAGTCTACCGAGTCTTCATCCACAACAGCAGTGTTAGATTCGCTGCGTCATCTTCCGGTTGCGGCACATTGAACCTTTTCCACTTCTCTTTGTGAATCGCGTTACCCGTTCGGCATAGCATGCATCGCGGGGCGTCTCCCGAGACATGTAGGGTTGGACAGGCGAGGGACGAGATCCAGCGCCTGGTCTGTTCACCTTTTGTGTCTCCTTCGTCGGCCGTCGACGCGGTGCAACGACGTGCCGGATTGCAGATTCGCAAATTCAGCCACTTTGGCCTTTCCTTGGCGACGTTATTTAAAGGTCACTCCGAGAAGTGGTACGCGAGTGTCGAGGAAGGATGGCTTCGCCGTTCTGTAGGAGGTTTCGCAACTTCTAGGGAGTCGTGATAAACCTGCATGCTGGCGACAACCCAACACGGTTTCTCTGTACGCCCGGGGCCAAGCCGAGGCGCTCGGGTCCTGAGGCCGACGGTCTTGTCGTAAACGTGATGCCTTTCCGATGTTTCCTTCCCTCGCAGAATGAAGCCGAAACTCGGGCCCGGGGTACACCTTTACTGGCATGCTGCCTCTTCGCCTCCTGTCGCTGGTGGCGAGGGTTACTTCTTGAGAGCTATTCTTTACACATTCCCCACGCGATGGCGACGTGCTGCGGACTCTGCAGGTGCGCATGCTACGGCGAGCATGTTCATGAGCTGCACAGGTTGCCCCGAGGCTGTCTCAGATATCAGACAGAATTCTACTTCACTGTAAGGGGGAGGCGACGGAGCCACGCGACTTGATTCAGGTGCAAGCGAGCTTCCCACCCAAAGGCGAAAAGCAGGTTTGGCAGGGCAGGACTTTAGCCAGCAAAATTAAAAAGTGCAGAAACAATGCGCCCTATTTCGCGAGGCTCGCGTTAATGCATCGAAGGGGTTGCGAGACGTCATCCCAGACCACACCACCTAAAGGAACTAGGCTGGGCCGATGGGATCGGCGAGGCAGCGCTGGGAACGATGCCCACATATCTGGGTCATCCAGGGCATCGAATCACAGTTTGTGGCTCTCACAATTGCTCCATGCCTTGCCCTGACAAAGGGATTGTACTTTGTACCTCTGGAATGCGTTGTGCGGCTGAACGTTCCGGCCTCCTATTGTCTTCATTACTTCTGCCCTTTCCTCCCGCTTCTACCTCATGCCCCTTGACCCCTTTTCGTACTGTGTCTCTCCAACTCATTGTTGCAGCGCGTTGGAGATTTCAACCGTCACCTTCTCACCCGCTCGCCCGACGACCCTGACAGACTCCAGATCTTTGACTACCCAGTCGGGCTGCGCTGCGACAATCTCGTCGACGCTGTGGCTCGTGACGAGGCCGATGACCTTGCAGCCAGCGGCCTTTCCGGCCTTGATCCCTGCTGGCGCATCCTCCAACACCAGGACGTCCCCCGCCACGTCCTGCAAGCCGAGCTTCTTGAGCCCCATGAGATAGCAGGCCGGGTCGGGTTTCCCGTTCTGCACCGACTCGGCGGAGACGAGGTGCTGCGGGATCGCCAGCGAAAGGACCTTGAGCCAGCCGGTGACGAGGGGTTCAGTGCCGGAAGTGACAACGGCCCACGGACTGGACTGGGCAATGAGAGTGTCCAGTAGTGACCGCGCTCCCGGAATCTCGGTGGCATCGTCACCGTATAGAATCGGAAGCTGTCCCTCGACGTGTTTGACGTCTTGTGGCGTGAATTGTCAGCTAACTTCTCAACTCATGGCGTCTTGGAGACTTGCGAGCTCCGGTACGTTCCACGGGGGTGGCACTCACACTCCCAGTTTGCCTTTTCAGGGGCAATGACCTTGAAAACGTCTATACTCCGCCGCCCATGAGACGTTTGCAGGATCGTCTCGGGCGACACGCCAATCTCGTTGCCGATGCTGCGTGCTCGTCAGTTGAGACTCCGCGAGAACTTTGCCGGGATGAACCCGGAGTGAGAGTCTTACGTGTGCCAGTGCTTGACAATGGCGGGCGTGGAATCAATGATGGTGCCGTCCATGTCAAAGAGGAAGCCGGAAAAGGAGACCTGCTCCGGCGGCAGCGTGTACTGCGGCTGCGACCCCATGCTGTGCGTGTCCTCTTCAGGAGCCCCTAAGATGCGCGTGAGGTATGTGCGAGGTGAGTTGAATGCGCCGTTCCGGCTGCTGCTTATGATGCCGCTGCGAATTAGTTTTGTCTATCGGCGCAATGCTCTCGTAAAAACCAAATCTATAAGGGTATAAACGTAAAAAGAGAACGTTGCCGGAGGAGACGTGAACAATTTATGAGATGGGCGCCCGTCTCGGCCGTTCGTGTCAAAAGACCTACTAAAGATCGTGTCGCGGCGTCTCCACTCGGAAATTCCGCCACTGAGGGCGGGATTGCCTGTGCGGGTTAGGCGACGGGTACAGGCCTACCCTACACCGAGCCGTTTGGTGAAAGCAGCGCAGCTTGAGACTTTGGTGGCGACTTTATCAATCATCAGCTGGCGTGTCGGCTTTTTGGTCTTTTGGCTGTATTCTTGCAAGCCGGTTGGTTTTGGTGTCAGGAGTCGCGATGGTCGGTAAGAGCTGGCGTCTTGACAACAGCCAGCTAACCTAAGCTGGTCACGATAGCTCACCCACATTGACAATGGATACAGTTTGGTGCTCGGGGAAGGGTAGTAAACCAAACGAGCGAGTCGCCGAACGGAGCGTACTCCTGACCGACGCCAGAGAGAGTCCAATCTCTGCGCACAACCGCGGTACCTGTATGAGGCGTTGATGCCCGTCGGCGGCGCTCGTGACGAGGCGGCGCACAAGCATCCGTCGCCGTCGGGAACGCAGCCCACTCCTCCTCGGACCCCGCGCCGGAAGTGCGGAGTACGTACCGTCGGCTGCTCCACCTTCCCACCCGCATCCAGCAGGTCGCCGACTCGATCGTCACGACACCAGAGCTGGGTGGGTGAGCTTAGCACTGACATACTCCGTACATCGCCGCGCATCCCGCTCGACTGCCCTGCTCTCGACGGCGCCCGTTGGCCCGGCCTTGATCCTGCAGAGGCAGCAGCGCGCAGTCGCGGCTTTCGCCCGGTCGCAGAGGCTCAGACACGCAGCGCGGAGCTCTCCGCCGCACTTCTCGCCCCCCTCAGCTCGGCGTAGACGCCCGCCAGCCGCACAGCAGCCATGGGCTCGCAGGCGAAGGACCCCGGTGAGCTGACGGTGCTCGTCACCGGATTCGGCGTGCGCGCGAGCCCCCATCCAGACCCCGTGGACGTGTGCTGACCGCCCGACAGCCCTTCCGCGACCAGTACCCCATCAACCCCTCGTGGGAGATCGCCAAGGGCCTTCCATCGCATCTGCCCGCCCTGCGCGCCAAGGACCCCAGCTCGAGGCAAGCCGCCGAGCACCCGCCCGTCCGCATCCTCGTCCACCCCGAGCCCATCCGCGTCAACTACAAGGTCGTGAGGAGCCTCGTGCCGAGCCTGTGGGACACGTACCAGGGCCACAAGGTCGACGTGGTGATACATATCGGCATGGCCGGCCCGCGGCCGTTCTACCAGATCGAGCGCCGGGGCCACCGCACCGGCTACAAGTCGCTGGACGTTGACGGCGAGAAGCTCGAGGACGAGGACGAGGCCAACCGCGGGCCGGACTGGATCTGGCACGACATGCCCGACGAGATCGAGACGGAGCTGGACCTGCAGGACGTCCTGGAGCGGTGGCAGGGACACAGCGGTGTAAGTCTGCACGTTTTGTACCCCGGCGCCTGACGTCGCACCAACTGACATGTGCGCAGAAGGACATGGACTTGCGCATCTCGGAGGACGCCGGCCGGTACCTCTGCGATTTCATCTACTACTCGAGCCTAGCTACTCTGCTCAAGGAGCAGCGACCGCGGAAGGTGGTGTTTCTGCACGTGCCCTGCGATGCGTCGGACAAGAACATCACCCAGGGCACGGAGCTGGCCGTCAACCTCATCCGGTCCATTGCCGAGAGCGAGACTGCCAAGAAGCAGACGGTGGCGCAGGCGTGAGAGAGTAGTCGTACGGAGCTCGGGGTCGCGGTGGGCGGCAGATGTCAGCGGCGGAATGGTCGTCCTGGGTGAAGAGAAGGGAGACACAGTTGTGTTGAGAGCTTGTTGATTGCTTGTTACAGCCCATAGTCCTTTTTTCGAGGCATTGAATGCGGAGCATCATCGTTGCCTTGCTAATTCACGTTTTACGTAGCCTGAACATGCTATGGATTTGGAACACTTGCACGAAGAAGGTAACGTACATGCAGACACTTTGAGCACAAGGAGGTAGGTAGGCGGAGACAAAGGGCCATGCAATGGGGGTCGCCGGACTAGACGGCGACCTGGAGGGCCTCGCCGACCAGCCGAAGTAAAGCGGGGCCAACGGCCCGTGGTCGCCGACTCCGGCTTTGACACTCGCAACCCAAGTCTACAAAAGCACTCCTCATCAGGATCAAAAGACAACACTGCTCCCAAAACAGGCACCTGTGTTATAAACGTGCATTCCAGGCAAGCCCGAGCCATCAGCCAAGTGAACAGTCCGCACACTTTGCCTCCACCCAACATCATCAACCGCAACGATGTGCCGCAAAGCCACCTGCGACACTTGCAGTGAGTCCCCCGACCAGCGGCGGCCCTCAACGCCCCGGCAAGGACACATCAGAACATGCATATACTGACGCACGCCCTCCAGAGAAGACGAGCTGGTGGGGCTGCGGCCTGCACGTCGCCACCGTCATGGACGCCGTGCCAGTCGCCGAGCGCTGCACCTGCACGCCGGCCGTTGAGCGCGACGGCAAGACGTACCCGCCCATGAGCAAGCAGGCGGCGTGACTAGTGCACCACGCGGCGGCGGCGGTGCTGTGGACGAGGGGCAAGAGGGCGGCGTGGTCGCCCGAGGGGGTCGTCGAGGAGGACTTGTGAGGCGTCGGTGATGCCCAAGTCGTCGGTTTTGGCGTGCGGAGTTTTCTGGAGGGATGAGATGAGATGAGATGAGATGAGATGAGATGAAACGGGATCAAACGGGGCCAGCTGCTCAGTTGAAATGAAATCGCCAAGGCTTTTACTGCATATTGCTGTGCTATCGCGGTGCTTCTGGGGTGCTTCATCGCACTACATGATGTGAGATGGCGTCACACGTGGCTTCATTCTCGTAATGGCTTCGCCATGCCCCGTCTATCTATGTATACGTCGAGGCTGTATTGTAAAAACCCGTCGATGGCGTGATCCAGAGACGCCGCCTCACCTCCTCCTCGCCCCTCCAGCCGCGCCCGCATCCCCCCTCTCGGCCAGGCTCACAACCTCCTGGATGCCCGCCGCCTCCTGCTCCTCCTCGAGCGCCGTAATCTCCTCGCGGCAGTCCCACCACTTCTCCTCGCTGAGCTCGAACGCCTTGGCCTTGATCTCCTTGACGGCCAGCGTTTCCGGCTGCTGGCCCTTCCATCGCATGCTCGTCATCAGCACCTCTTGCCACTCGGCCGTGGTCCGCACGAAGAACTCGCGACGAGATTCGAAGGGCTGCGGGCGGTTAGTTAGCCATCCATTTTGAGAAAGGTGTGTATGCGCAGGGGGGCTCACTCGTGGATGGGGGAGGCCGTCGTCGACAGAGGTGGCAGCCGTCTCCGTCTCGTCCTCGTCGGACGCAGCGGGCACCTCCGAAGACGCGTCCGACATGGAATCTTCCTTCTTCTTGCGCTTGCTCGGTGTCTGAAGGGGCTGGTCTGGCTCATCGCCCTCATCCTCGTCATCGTCATCCTCCTCCTCTTCTTCCTCCTCATCATCCTCATCATCCTCATCGTCCTCGTCCTCAGATTCCTGTGATTGTCCATTAGCATTCTCGTCAATCCGGCGTGCTGCAAAATACTCACGATCCAATCCTCGACAGGCCTGTTAAACACCTCCTTGCACCCGTCGAGCTTGCTCAGGTCGATGGCGTACAGGTCGTCAAAGGTGAACTCTCGGTCTCCCTTCTCAAAGGTGCCGCCGTAGATGTACAGCACATCATCCTGCACCGCCAGTTGTGCGTTGAATCTCACGTGCGGAGGCTCCATGGACACCGGCATCTCCCTTGCAGGCGCTTCATCTTGCTCCGGCTCCTCTGGCTTTCTGTCCAGTTCTATGCCGTCAGCGTCGTCCAGAGAAGCTCCCGTCTCCAAAGCAGCCAGTTGTCGCAAGAGTTCCGCCTCGTTTGCCTGGGCACGGCCTCGGCGACCCACGCGCTGCTCAGAGACATTCTTCTTTTGCTGGCGAGGCTTGCGTAGACCGAGGGGCATGAAACGATTGCGCTCAATGTTCCATGCGAAGAGCTGGTTGAAAAACTCGCTGTCCATGCCCTCCTCGCTCTGCTCCACATCATGGACACCGCCAAAGAGAATGCCTCGGCCCTTGTGCCAGGTCATGGTCGCCCCTGCGCGAGAAGGACTGGGGCAATTCGCGGGCTTCTTTCTCCTCTCCCATCGAACCGTCGGAGGGGTATTTGGGTTGGCGTCGCTGGCCGGCAGCGCCATCCTCAGGAAGAAGCAGTCATCGTGAACCTTGGGAATAAGCACGTTCTTCTGCCCCTGGCTCTGCGTTTTGCCGGCCTTCTTCTTCAGAGACACAGTGGCTTTGACGCGCGAGTAGCCTCCGAAAAGCACCGCTCCTTGTTCGCAAGGGAGGAGGGTGAAGGACGACCGCGCGTCAGGCTTGAGCTGGGCTTGCGGCAGCGTCGGGCAGTGCCACACGTAGTTGACCGTGTCAAAGATCCACAGGTCGGCGAGGTACTTTGTCTGATTCGACGTGTCCTGGAAGCCGCCGAAGAGAATGATGTACTGCTTCCAGTACGTCATGCGGTGGCCGCTCCTGGCCGGCGGGCTCTTGTCCTTGCCCTTGACCTCGATCTTGGTCCACTCCCTCGTGGCGGGCTCCAGCCGCCAGAAGTCCGAGTAGTGATGAAAGGTCCCCTGCTTGGGCGACGAGAACTCGCCGCCAAAGAGGTAGACGAAGTTGGGGTTGCTGGCGCGGGTCCAGGCGTGGCCGGAACGTGGAAGGGGAGCGTTGGGCGAGGTGACGCAGCGCCACTCGTCGCGGTTGACGTTGTAGATGTGGAGGTCGTTGTAGAACTGGGCGAGCGAGCCGTTGAAATACTCACCGCCGAAGAGCAGCAGGCTGTTGCTGTCGTGCGGCGAAGCCAGCAGCGTGGACGCGGCCCGGGCCCTGGGCGGCGTATCGCACACCGTCTCGGTGATTTTCAGGAACTGCTCCTGCTGGCGACGATACTCCTCGAGCACCTCGTCCAGGTCGACGTCCTCGGCATCGCTGCCGTCCACCTTGGCGGCCTTGTTCTTGGCCTTTTTCTCTCCCTTGCTGGCCTGCTTGGCAGCCTTCTCAGCCTGGGGGGGTTGTCAGTAAATTTCACGACAAATATTTCGGCAACGCCCCCCCCCCCCGAGAGCGTGGTGTGCCGCCTAAGAGACGCAGCAAAACTCACCTTCTTGGCCTTTTTGGCATCCGAGCCCTTTTTCTTGTCCTTGGCCATTGCGGGTGTGCTTGTCTGACCAGGCGAATGAATCTTTCGTGCCACAAGCTCTGCTGCGAGGAGTGAATGGTGCCGCGTGCAAAGTGAGGGCCTTCCATCACAGTATTGGCTGGATCGTCAGACTGTGCTGCAAGTTTCTCCACCAGCGAAGCCCCCCAGCATTTTGCCTGGCTCAGAAGGCTGGATCGTACAATAAAACCCGTTAAATTCAGCCATCTCAGCAAAGTATCAGGTTTAACTTAATTTCACACCGTCTCAATATTCCATGAGATGCTCTTGGCTGTGGATTGTTACATAGGAGTTGAGCATCAGACTGCCGACTTAACAGCTTGCTTCAAGGAAGCGTCACTCTTGGTGGCAGTGCGAGTGCTGAGTGTGTACTGAATGGGGTCTCTGATAGTCTGCTATGAAGCAAGCAAAATGCTTTTTCTGAGTCGTTGGGAATCGGCCTCAGTTCAGCGGCTCCTGAAACTTCCTAGCAGCAGCTGCGTCTTGGTTCCAATTTTGAACAGATTAGGCGGCATATTATCATGAACGCGGAGTAGGGATGATTCTTCCCTAGTCCACACATCTTCCGTATGGATGTGCAGACAGCCTCATGATTGACAAGAATGCGCAGCCGGCCTAAGGTCTCCCTTGTGACACCTGAAACCGACTCTCAGGGGCAGTCCCAAGTCCCTATCGGGCTATAATGCCCCAAAGATGCCCTTCTCGGCAAATTTCTCGCTAACAAATCTCAAATATCCCCCAAAGCTGCTTCAGCAGGGGGCTTGAAGCCCTGTTCTTCCCAGACGACATCACCCCGGGGTGGAGGTAACATATAGGAAGGAAAAGGTCCGCCGAACAAGTACCTCTGCTGGATTGAGACGTAGACAAGGTACAGTGGGCCAGCTCTTGATCCCCTGTAAGCATCATGCATCGCTTACACTCGGAGAATAAAGTGGCAGAGCTCTGCTCAAAGGACATGAGCGATGGCGGCTCAAGCAACAAGATGTCGGATGAGCGTGTGGCGAATACCCAAATTTTGGCTGTTGATATGCCATGTTCGAGCAGAGAACCGACAGCCGCAAAAATTCTGAATCCTGGTCTCGAAAGCCTGTACTGCCTGAGGCGCATGGGCTCCGTTGCCTCCTCGGCGGTAGAGCCCCTTCATCGTCAAAAGCTATCAGACTCACGCAGACATAGAATCATGATTCAGGAGATGCTAATCCATTGACCGGCGCGGTTGACTTCTCGACGGATGGACTCGAGTCTCCGTCGGCTGATGCCAGGTCGTCGACCGAGGACTCCGCGCCAAGCGCGTCCTGGCCAAATGTCGAATTCAGGGCTGGGACATAGGCAGCCATAGCCTTGCTGGCTCCTTGCATGCAATACTGCACCACCTCAATCTTGCGACCCGCGGGAGCCAGCTTTGCGACTTGGCGAATGTCGCTTGTCCTTGGTAGGAACAGCACATGGTCCATCGATTTGTAGGCGTTGTGTAGCTGGTCAATGTTGTACGGCTGCATCGTATGCAGATCGAAAACCTCGTCCGAGCGATATCCAGGGCCGCCCCACGGTGGGCTGGAGAATAAGACGGTGAAATCCATGTCGACCCTCAAATCAGGATGAAGTTCGTGTGGGCGATTGGCCAAGGCATCTAGATACTCGAAGCTGTCGCCGTGGATCCAGGTAATAGTCGAGCTGTCCACTCCGTATACCTCTGCGTTGTTCTGGGCGCACGCAAGAGTCGAAGCATCGCGCTCAATAGAGATGACTCGGTGCCAGCGTCCGCTGAGAGCGAAGGCGATGGTGTTGCCACCAGCACCGGCAAAAGCGTCAATGAGCACAGTCTTCTTTGGATCCGCTGCGCTTATGTCGATTGCAATTTGGCTTTCAGAGCCAGGATATCAGCCATGGATTCCATGATTGTCACCATTTAGCGGATGAATCGAGACTCACTTTGCAACAGGCTCGGGTGTGACGCCAAACCAGGCATCGTCCGTCAGATACACGCCCTCGTCATACCATGAGAAGATCGAATACCGCTGTGCAAAGTATCTGATGAAAAGAGGTCAACATGTTGAAAGAAGGTTAACTGAAGGCTAGTCCTTACTTCTGAATGTCCCAGGGAACCTCGTGTTTGCCCTCGTAATGGTGACAGTCATCCGTGAGAGGGAGCTTTTCAGCAGGCTCTACCGAGTACACGGCGCCTTCTTCCCCCTGCGGACCGCTTTTGCTTCCCATACTATTGCCCATCAGTGGGAGAGCTCAGATTCTTGAGTACAGAAATGAAGGACTTTTCTGGGCGTGCCGGAGGACGCGGGCTCTTACTTGTACCTGTGCTGTCAACGAAGTGGTTTGGGAGACTTCTTCAGCGAGGCTGAGAGACGGAGGCCGCAGCAGGCGGCTAAGGTGCCTAGCGTTGGCGGTGGATACCTGCCACCTCCACCGGGACCTGCAAGGCTACATGGGACAGCTTGCCCTGTTGCGACCTACCCGTGCTCATACGTACAAGGTACGAGGTCAGGTACTCGACACCTATCAACCTCCCTCACCCTTCCTCGACAGCTCCCATCTACATGGCATCTTGACGCAGACCCTGCCCCAGCGTCGCAATACGTCAAACACGAACCACACGACGCCCCGACCTCGACGTGAGCGCCGCTAGAAAGGACACAGCAGCCATGTTCAATGCGCTCAACCGGTTCATGTCCCGCCTGGACGGCGGCGATCCCCAGCAACGACAGCAGGAACAGGGCTCCTTTGGCTTCCAGGTGCTGAGAAACACCAACCTGCAGCTTGCGGTCGAGCCCTGGTTTGATTTCATCGTTGGAATCAATGGGAGACCAATTGTGCGAATCCTGGCAAGATGACCCGCGACCAGGACAGCTGCATCTAACCTCGCTCGCGTAGGACAACCCCGACCCGAGCCTGTTCTCGCAAGAGATACGAAACTGCGCCGGCGCAACAGTGACACTGGGCCTTTGGAATGCCAAGGTAACGTGCTGATACGATACAATTGAAAACACTGCCACTGTTGCTGACGCTCCTCCAGGGCCAACGTACGCGTGAGATGCACGTCCCGGTCCCCAGCGACACCGCGTCTCTCGGCCTGTCCCTCCAATACTCGCCGATTGCCCTCGCCGCCAACATCTGGCACGTACTAGACGTCGCCCCAAATTCCCCTGCGGATACCGCTGCGCTGCTCCCATACAGCGATTACATCCTGGGCAGTCCGGAGGGAGCCCTCCACGGCGAGGGAGCGCTTGGCGAGCTCGTGGAGGACCACATCGGTAGACCCCTGCGGCTGTACGTCTACAACAATGAGTATAACGTCACGCGGGAGGTCACGATACAGCCTAGCCGAGACTGGGGCGGTGAGGGCGCTCTTGGCTGCGTACTAGGCTACGGAGCTTTGCATCGGTTACCAGCCCCTCTGAGCGAGCCAGTCAACGCCCCCGGAGAGACAATGTTTGATGGTGATGCGAATGAAAAGAGCGAAGGGGCCTTTGTCCCGGTAGCTTCGGCCGGTCCGCCGCCGACTGGCGGCGACTACGTGGTGCCGGCCCAGATGGTTGGCTCGACACCCGTAAGCGCGCCTCCACGGACGGGCAAGAAGAAAGAACGGCACACCCACAGCCCGAATCCGTTGATGGATGACTACTTCAAGGAAGAGGAGGAAAAAAGCCGTGCCGTAGACAATGCGCCCCAGTCAAAGGGATCAGGAGTGCCTCCGCCACCAAAGGCGAGCGGCGGGCCCCCCAAAGCCGAGGAGGCCGCAGTGCCGTCGGAATGAGGAGACGGCCATTGAGCGCATCACTAGAGACGTCGTGCAAAAGATTCCCCAATTGATGAATTTTTCAATTTTACGCTCCCTTGACAGGCTCTTGCGTAGGTATCGTACATGACCAACGCCATTTTAGACTTCAACAGCACCCAAGACTCGTATACCACCGAGCAAGCTGTCTAGTTGATAAAGTTGACGCAGAAGAATTGCAGGATGAGGCTGCAGACGACAAAATCGGCAAAGGCTCTGTAATGGCAGGTAAGTGTCAGCTACTGAAAGGCCAGCTGCGGAAAATGGGCTTGGGTCGTACCTCTCGGGAGACACAGATGGGAAGTCGCTCTTGTTCGCCTCGGTCGTCTGGATGCGTAATGAGACTAGAGACGGCGTGAGCAGCTGACCGGGTTCAATTCCGGGACGACCATGACATACCCGTCAAGACAAACTGTCCGACCGTGGCGCAGAAGCCAGAGAGGAAGGCATTGAAGGGCTGCGAGGCTCGTTAGCTACCGCGTCTCAAGTCGTGAGGGCATCAAACGTACGTAATTGCCCGCCAGGATGCAGTACAAGAACTGCAGAGCGCCGACGACGGCGAGGAAGAAGAGGAACGCATCGATGAGCTTGGTGCGCTGCGGCGTCTCCTTCATGTAGAACTGGTAGATGTTCTGGAGCACCTGGTCCCAGTTGGCGGCGCCGCCCTTGCTGGGCGCCGTCGCGGGCGTGGGCGAGGGCTTGGGCAGCGGCGGGACGGAGCCAGCAGTCGTCGTGCTGGCCTGCGTGGTGCCCCCGGACGAGGGTGCGGGCTCGCGAGCGTTCTTCTTGGGAGCCATGGCGCGAGCAGGGGAGCTTGGTCGATGGGCGATGGGCGATGTCGCTGTGGAATAGGCAAGCTGGCCTCCACCGTGGACGGGTGTCGGGAGTTCGAGAGGCGCAAGGGACCGGCCACGAAAGCTCCAAGGCAGCGGGGCATGTGATTGGCTGCACGGAGCTCGCGCCTGAATCTGGGGGGCTGCATAGTGGGAGGCAAGGGGAAGGTTCCGGGTCCACTCCACTGCCATGTCGTCAGTCTCAATTGCTCCGAGGAACCGACCAGCTTCGGCTCCCGCAACCTCACGAGCCATTTGTAAGACGCCGCTCAGCTGTCTCGAAAAAGTCGCATACTCCCAAGGTCAATCCGACTTAGCAGCTATACGGCTCGAAAGGAAATCATCATGGTATGTCGTGCTCCGTTGCGCGTGCTGAGCGCATCGCTAACAGGCATGGATGGGCATAGACGCTCGAGACGTCCTCGTACATCCTCGCGGCGCTGACCGCCGGCGGCGGTCTCATGGGGTACATCAAGACGCGATCTGTCCCCTCACTGGTTGCCGGCTCTGCCGTCGGCATTCTTTGTACGCCGCCCCCATTCAAACCGTGCTGGCGAGAGCTCCAGGCTGACGACCTCATCTAGATGGCCTCGGCGGATATCGCATGCAGAACCGCCAGCCCTACGGCGTCGAGCTCAGCCTGCTCGCGTCCGTCGTCCTCGGAGGCTCTGCCATTCCCCGAGCTATCCGCCTCCGGAAGCCCGTTCCGGTCCTGCTCAGCGTCCTGTCGGCCTTTGGCCTGCTCACGTTTGGCAACGCCTACCGCCAGAAGCTGTAATCGCCATGGAGCAGGAGTGTTTATATTTTCAGGGTAGTGTAGCCGCAACGTCAAAACTGTACTATCACAACTTAAAAATACATATTGACAGGCTTCATTGCCCTCGTCCGTATTCGTGCTCGTGACCCAGCCAGCCACCAAGTTCCGTCTCCTCGATCACGTTCCAACGCCGGCCATGCATAATACAATGTTGTACAAATAGGTCCCCCAAAAGGGTGTCGTAGAGGGGAGACTCGATTTTCTTTGCGCCGGCCAGTCAAGGCCAGCGACTTCTTTCATTCGATCATAGACCCAAAGCCTTCTGCTCCTCCTTGATTTTATCGCGCTTGGCCCGCGCGATGGCCCTATTCTCGGCTTGCGTCTTGGTTCGCTCTTGTCGCAGGCATTGGTCCACCTTCTCCTTGGCTTTGGTGCAGGCGCCAGTGGCCTTGTGCATGAAGCCCTGGGCGTGGCACTCCTCGAGGGCGGCGATGACTTCTTCGCACGCTGCGTCGCATGTTAGCTCTGGCGCAGTGGATGGAGGGAATCAGGAGTAGGCATGGAGGGCATTACCCAGCGCGTTCTTGGTGTGGAGATGAGGATGCATTTTTGCGTGCGACCGAGTTGAAGGCAATGCGACTGTTACTTTGGTTTGCAAGGTCAAGAATCGTCCGTCATCTGATGGCGGCTCGGCGGGAATGGAAAAGCAGGGGACCCACCTCCGGGGGGGTTTTAGCGGTACTATTCCCACAGTAGGTGGCAGCCAACCGCCGGGTCGCGCATCAAAACGTCGATTGCCCATTCGCATCGAACCCGAAAGCCCGCGAGCTCCGCCAGTGTCATCGCCGTTGCAAGGCCGCAAACTGCCAATCCTTCAACTGCGTGCCTCCCGCCTCTCGGACCAGTCCTTCAGCCATGTCTGCGCAACAGCAGGCGCCTGCCAAGAAGCAGCAGGGTGCGTCCCCGACGGCTGCCCGCAAGAGCGCCCAGTGCTAATCACGCTGTCTCGACAGACCTTCAGGCGACGTACTCCAACTACAAGAACACGCTGCAGCAAATAGCCCAGAAAATTGGAGACATCGAGCAGGAGGCCGAGGAACATAAGTAAGTCCCTCAACCTTCTCACCCCTGTCTGACATGCCTGTCGTATGAGCCCGGGGGCGGCGAGCTCAATGAGCTCACGCTCACCTCGTCTCGGGGCCTCACCGCCCCCTCCGAAGAACCACACCGCTCATGTGACATGCGTTCTAGGCTCGTGTTGGAAACGCTGGAACCGCTGTCGGAGGACCGCAAGTGCTTCCGCTTGATCAACGGCGTGCTGGTGGAGAGGACGGTCAAGGATGTGGTGCCCGCGCTCAAGACCAACCAGGACGGCCTGAAGAAGGTGCTCGACGACCTGGTCAAGCAGTACAAGACCAAGCAAGATGACCTGGATAAGTGGAAGGTGTGTGCAATCTGCAACCTGGCTGTAGTACCTATGCTGACTCTGAGAGTAGAAGAAGAACAATGTACAGGTGGTGCAGCAATGAGATGGAACAGCTTTGGACAATAAAAAAAGACACAACAAACCCATGGATGCTCACGCCGCGAGCGATACACGCTCAAGCTCGGCTTGTGACGGATTTGCATGCCTTGCCAATGTGTTGTCGATGATGGCGAACGTTACCAACAATTACCCTTCGATGGCTCTGCTTTCCGCCAAGCTCATGGCTCTCCCACCAAAGTACCCTGCTCAACTTCTCACGAGTTACGGCTCCGCGTAGCAAAGGTTCGAACATGTTCTGCGCGGCCAGATCTAGCGTGGGATGCTGAGGCGTTAGCCAGCATTGATGCGCTGTACAATTGGACGCAATGCAGCCTGGCGGCAAGGGCGTCTCGGTGCCCAACGGCATGCCGCCCTCGGCACCTGTTTCCCCATGTTGTTTATGGCTCACCACCTAGGTAGGTAGGTAGGTAGTCATCACCGGAGAACTTTGCTGCGTACTTTGACTTATCTACGTACTTTTCCTCTCTCGTTCGGAGCGATCTGGGCCGCGCAGAATGACCGGTCTGTTCCTTGGATTGTTGACCTCATGGATTGCCTCCGCGGCCATACCGCTCATAATGCATCTGTCAGCATTGGAACGACCCTTCCCACAAGCTGCAGCGCTGATACTCAAAAAGAGGAGGGGTAGTACAACGTCGTCTTGACAAGTTGCGGCCCGTCTATCGATGCATTGCGGGCCTAATACCTCTTTGCCGGCCTAAGCATGATCGTTACGAAACCAGGTTTCGGAAGGACAATTGGCACTGTCTCGCGCGCAACATGATAGTGACGGCATCTTCTTTCACAACTTTCCACGCTCGAGCAGGGTAGTGTAGTCCGGGAGCCACCCCGGTGTGAGACTTGCATGCTTGACTGGCTCGGTGAGGCTTTAGTACAGCCACGCTTGGAATCGCCATGCGGTAGTGATGTGGCCCACGCAGGGCGCGCGCTGATGTCGGGCTTGAGCACGTATGTGCATGCGCGATGGGATTGCTTCTGGAAGCACGCCTCCATAAACAAGTATCTTACATTGCATCAAGAATCGCAGGACTGCGTAGAGACCGTGCTTCGTGGCCAAGACTCTGGCGTCAGCCGGCTACTCGTTTACACGGAAATAGGTTTGAGGTAGATGGAGCCAGATATGCTCGTGCCCGTTCTAGGCCCTCTGGCTCGCTGTGAGCCATAAGGTGAGTGAAGTAGAGTCAAGCATTGCTTCCAGCACAGACATGGTCCCTGAAACTATTGGGCCGCCGATATCTCTGATGGAGTTGGACGAGCATCGGAATCCGACAGCGGAACCAGACACTCTACGTCGTTGAAAGAGCTGAAACTGAAGCCCGAGCAAGTTGACTTGGCCTCCAGAACACAAATCACGTCCATTGCCCGTCACAAAGCTCGGCTCTTGCTCATGTTGTGAGCCGGGTGAAGCAACGGTCCCTACCCGACCCGAGACTGTCCCCCTGAGGAGGCGCGGCAGCTATCCCCGCCGCAGTATGAGCACAGGTCAGCGCCATCCGGCGATTTCCGCGATTCTTACCCAAGTGAGAATGTACACGCAGCTTCAGAGGGGACGAGGCTCCGGCTGCGTCGAGGGAGTCGAGGGACTGAGGAGATCTGCGAAGCAGGCGAGCATCTCGGCTCTCGCCATGTCCGCAAACCCAAGGGATATCCTGCGGACAGTCACGGCAACAAAGGCGAACGTACGACAAGTACGGTCCCATCAGGCGCTACAGGCTATTGGGGCTCTAGTTGTAAGTGACGGGTAGCCTCGCAAGCTTGGGCCGATGGCCTGGCTGGGCTCCGGTTCGCTACCAGCAAGCAACTTGGGGGCGGATAAGGCGCGAACGGCCGCAGATTGGGCCTCTTTAGCCTGGGGATCCTGACGGGCAGACGCAACGCCACCACTGCCCCTGACTGACACGAGCCACAAGAACTTCGATGGCATTGTCGAATGAACAACCATGCCTTGCCGTTGGGAACCTCGTGATGTCGTCGTCAGCGCGGTTCTTGGTACCCGGTAGCGTCAGGGACGAGGCTTGCAAAGACTTCGTTAGCTGGGACTCTCTCGTGTCTCGCACGCAACGAGTGCCATGCGCAGCACACCGCCCCGGCTCGGGGTTGAAAGCTGCTTCGTCGTCCCCTATACACTCGACCGGCGCGGGATGACAGTCCCGCCACGGTGATGGAGCAGGGGCTCGCCGAAGTGGAGCAGCGACAGGGAAGATAGCTGTGCATTCGAGGCATTTCTTGATGAACAAATAAGATACTCGCTGCGTACCGAAAGCCCGGCTGCATGATCTGGATCTTGCGGTAGCAGAATGACCAGAGTTGGAGGGCCATGGCACAAGAGCTCAGGTATTCGCAAGGTACCCCGTACTCCGTATTCCAGGCTTTGTACTCCCTGATTGGGCCAGCGCGGGACATGGCGCAGTACCTTGGTGGCCGCATAAGGCTTAGACTGACATGGAGACCAGTGACTTATCGATAAAACTGCCACCCGCGCCAATGCTAACAGTGGCAGCCCAGGCAAGCACGCCCGCTGACGG
Organism: Tolypocladium tropicale; assembly: GCA_024340005.1. Lineage (NCBI taxonomy): Eukaryota > Fungi > Ascomycota > Sordariomycetes > Hypocreales > Ophiocordycipitaceae > Tolypocladium > Tolypocladium tropicale. The sequence goes on along the minus strand of JALHBU010000064.1, from coordinate 99,132 downwards.
GCGCTGCGAGGGCGGGCCAGCAACGGCGGGGGGCGCCTTTGTTGTTCTCGGCTGGGTCGAGCGCAGGCCGGTGCAGCAAAGCTTGGCCTCTCTCATCAGCCTCATCGCCTCAGCAGCGCCAGCCTTTCTTCCCTCCTGCAAAATAACCCACCCCGCGCAGCCTCCGAGCGACCCATGCAATAGCGGCCATCGCGAGCAGACACCGCCGATACGCCCGCTTGAGATCCATCCGTCGCGCGTCGCCGCCATTCGCCGTCCGCTCTTGCAGCCCTCGCGCACCCGCGCACGCAGCCCTCATCTGCATTGGCGGCTCGGGCGACCCGGCCAGACCGTTGCGCCTCCGTGTAACCTCGCATCGCCGTCGCAATCCGTCTCGCGACGCCTTGTCTCGCGCTCTCGACCGACCGCGCCGCCGCCCCGTTGCTGGCCGACTCGTCCGTCTGGGTGCGAATCGACCTGCCCAGAGGCCCGAACGTACGTGCATGCGGCCTGCTGCTCCGCGCACGCCACCGACACTGACAGCCCAACAGTCCCCTTCGCCCTCTTCACCTGGCGTCGTTGGTGGTCGTCGGCTCTACCTTACGGCTGCTGCGGGTCCAACCCATGCGCACCGCCTGCCCCCCTCTCCCTGCCCGCCGTTGTCTCCCAACCTACCGCCTCCAGCAGGCCCGGCCATAGCTCCCTAACGCGCCCAAAAAGCGCGGCGTCATACTACCTTGCCTACCCCATTTCTTAGCCCCAAGACCCCGGGCCAGGGACCGGACCGGACACCAACGTGCGATCCCTCGCCTGCCGTCACGGACTGACGCAGCCTTTGCAGCCGGCAGCTGGAACACACACACCCCCCAGGCACCGGACCGGATACTTGCAAGCCCTACCTTGCCCTCTGCGACGTGGCCAGGGGACACATCATCGCCAGCAGACCTAGCCAGCTGTGCCAGCCCGAACGCGCTTTTCCTACGGACGCTAGCAGCCGCTGCAGGTAGCCAAATATGTCCGACTCCCCCCAATCTCCCCCAAAGGATGTCGACCATGGTGCACAGTCACCCGACGAGGAAGGACAGATGAACGAGAATCACGACCCACAGTCGGCCGGCCTGGCGAGCTACGAGTTCGAGGGCGTTAAAGAACAGGATCGGTGGCTGCCTATAGCCAATGGTAAGTCCTCTTCCCCCCCTTGAGCTTCATCGTGATTTGTTCGTCCGGCCTCCAATCCTGCCTTGCCTTGCCGCCTGTGCCTAGCCTCGCATGCCCATCCATTCGGCCATGTCTCACGATTCGTCCGCCAACCCGGCTGGCACGCCTCGCGCCTCCAAGGCCGACAAGGGCGATGAACTAGATGCTAACATTCGCAACTTTGCTCCAGTCGCCCGGATCATGAAGAACGCCCTGCCAGACAATGCCAAAATTGCCAAGGAGGCCAAGGAGTGTATGCAGGAGTGTGTCAGCGAATTCATCTCGTTTATCACGAGCGAAGGTAAGTGGCTGAATCCGCCATATCTCCACGATGCTTTTGCGCCTTCCCTCCTGCTCTGCTTCTTGTCAAGAGTCGCCCGTGCTAACGCGTCATGCACCAGCCTCGGAGAAGTGCCAACAAGAGAAGAGAAAGACTGTTAATGGAGAGGATATTCTGTTTGCCATGACCTCCCTGGGCTTCGAGAACTACGCCGAGGCTCTCAAGGTCTACCTTTCCAAGTATCGCGAGGTGCGACTCCCCATTCCCGACATCATTTCCCTTGGACGGTCTTGACTGACACCTGTAACAGCAACAGAACCAATCCAACAGAGATCGCGTCATGGAGAACACCTGGGGTGGCTCGATGATGCCCGGAGAAAAGACTGAGCCGGGGACCGCCGGCGGCGAGTATGCGGCTGCTGAAGGGTCGGCGCCTGCCGACGGCAGTGCGGATCCTAACTACATGTACGGGTCGCACGCAGCGCATAATGGCGCCGGCGCCGGAGAAGGATACTAAGTCCGAACACGCGTGGGCTTCATTCCGACGACAGGCCGAGCCAGTTGGCGCCTTGGAGCCGACTGAGTTGCGGATTTGACCACCGTTGATGATCCTCGCCGCAGCAATATGGCTCTATGAGGTTGGCTTTGCCTGCAACCTGTACGAATATAGGCGATGCCCGTGGCGTGGGTGGTGGTGATGGTTGTATCTGGAAGAAGAGGACTTGTGTGATTGCAACATCTATGTGGTTTGAACGGACAAGTCAGGGCTGGAAGATGGCCCCCTGAAGGAAACAAGGGTGGCCATGTTTCGTTGACAGCTGGGCTTGTCTTGGTCAGATGATAGATTTTCGGTTTCCCTTCTGTTTACAATGGTTGCAGGCTCGGGAGCGGTCCCGAGCTGCCTACGGATTCGACAGACGCACTGGCTGCTCAATGCAGATTCAGGCACAACTGCTGAATATAGCTTTGTTTTCTCGGTCCATGTTTCACGTAACAGGAGGCAGCGTCTTGGACGCAGGTAGGGTAGCCGCAGCTTCACATGCCCAAGGTGCTAAGCGCCGCATGAGTATACGTGGAACATGCGGCGGGCGCTATCGCCTATGCAAGGCATGTAATAGTCCGATGGTGCAACAGTGCTCTCGCCCTTGTGCAATGGTCAGCAGCTCGATGAGTGTTCGTACTCCGTACTCCGTACTCGTCCACTTCGTACCAGCCATCCTGCCTTACCTGTGTGGGTCGGGTTGTAGTTGGTGACGCTGGGGCGACGTAGACAACGCACGGACCACCTGGTCGCGCTGAACAAACACGGCTGCGGAGCACGTGTGCTTACCCCACCTTTTTGGGTCCTCAAAAAAACTTCCCAAGAAAATGTCAGGCCGGCGCCCTGCATCATCACCGCCTCCTCCGACAGACCCTGCGCAGCCTGGCCGCGATCTGCTGCCCGTCAAGCCCAGCCGTCGCACCCGCCGCCAGGGCCATCTCGCGACCTCTCCGACTATGATTCCGTGCCCGTGTAGCCTTCCGCCGCTGCAAATCCACCATTTCACGACGATACCTCGGCGCTCGATCCCAGCGCTACGACCCTAGCCACGGCCCCGTCGCCACCAGTTGCAGTCCGGGCGCTGCCGCATCCGCGACCCAGGGCATCTTCATGCGACCTTTCACACCAAACGCGAGGACCCTGACCGGTCCCACCCCCAGGAGCTCGACGCCGGTCAAGTCGATCCTCAAGGCGGCCTCGGTCCTGGGCAGGCGGAAAGAGCTGCACGATGCTCCCGGCGCCTCGCCAGAGCCCCCGGAGAGCCCCACCAAGCGCCGAAAGGTCTTTTTCGACGAGATACGAAATGTAACTTACGAGGTTGGCCGCAGAACCATGGACGACGTCAAGCTGGAAGTACGGTCCGCCCTGGAGGAGCACCTGCGCGGGAGCGATGGGCAGTACGACATGCTTAAGGAGCTCTTCGCCAACGACAAGCAGAGGTATCTGCCGCCCGTCGTCGGCGAGCATGACGACACCCTGAAGCCGCACGAACTCCAAGTGTACGTCATGGCGTTGACGAGCTGCGTCCCCATCCTTAAAGGAAAGGAATGCAACGGTTTGGTCCGGAACATCTTGCATTGCTCCTGGCTTGGCCGAGACGACGCCTTTACCAAGGTCTTTACGCACTTTCTCGCTGCGCTGGTCAGTGCTCAAGGCTCATACCTTGTTCCTGTCTTGTCCATGATGGTCGACAAGTTCCGCGACACACGCTCCTCCTCCTGGCGTGTTCCCGACTTCCCCGAGATCAGCCGCGACACGATGCGTGAGCGCCTGCACTCGACCATGCGATACCTGCTTCAAATGTTCCCGTCTGCTGTAGCAGTCCTGGAGAACTTGTTGAGCGCAAAGTTCCCTTTCCCAGACGACTCCATGAGGACACACATGGCTTACATCTACAACCTGCTTCGCGTCAAGAACTACGTTCCCAGTTTGCGGGACGAGATCCTCGACATCATCCTGAATCGAGTCGTCAAGATCGATTCGCAAATGCAAGTAGACCTGGAGGATCTAGACGATGATGTCACGGCAGCCGTTATGTACGCGCTGCGGGAGAATCAGCGACAGACTTCCGACTGGGAGGATGACGACTCGGACGAGAGCGACACCGAGTCTGTCGACAGCGACGACCTGGACTTCGACCAAGAGGCAGCCAGGATAAAGACGGTCAAGGAGAGCGTGGAGAAGATGGACGCGGTGCTGGACACCCTCTTCAGCTTCTACACGCCGCATTTTCTGCACCCCGGATCCGACAAGGCGTTCGACATGTTTACAGTCATCCTCCGCGAATTTGATCACATGGTGCTGCCTACGTACAAGTCGAGGCACACGCAGTTCCTTATTTTTCACTTCGCACAGCAGCATGAGCGGCTCACGGATGCCTTTTGCGGCCAGCTGATCGCGACGGCGTTTCAGGGCAACACGCCGAACGTGTTGAAGCAGGCTGCGGCGGCATACCTGGCCAGCTTCGTCGCCCGAGCCGCGCACGTACCCCGAAGCCTGGTCCGAACCATGTTCCTGCTCCTGCTCCACCACCTCGAGCAATATCGTCGGAAGTACGAGCCTCTAAGCCGCGGGCCGGACCTTAAGCGATTCCACCCGTACTACTCGCTGGTCCAAGCCACGCTGTACATCTTCTGTTTCCGATGGCAAGATCTGGTTGTGTCTGCTCCGGACATGGTGGACCCCGAGGACCCTGCATCGTACATCGGTCAGGACCTGGAGTGGGTGGGATCATCGAGGAAGGACCTCTCTGTGCAGATTTTCGGCAAACTGAATCCGCTCAAGGTCTGCGCACCGGTGATCGTGGAAGAGTTTGCCAAGCTGGCGCATCGACTCGGCTTCATGTACATCTACCCACTGGTGGAGAGCAACAAGCGCGTCCGCCTGACGCAGTACCTATCGGCGACGTACGCCACGGGAGGCGCGCTTCGCGACGCGGGATACGAGTCGCAAGGCGAGAGCTTCCACCAGCTCGACCCTTACTTTCCGTTCGACCCGTACCAGCTGCCAGTCAGCAAGCGGTGGCTTGACAATGACTACGTCCACTGGAAGTCTGTGCCCGGGCTAAACGCCGACGACGAAGACGACAGTGACGACATGGAGGACGAGGACGAGGACGATCTAATCGAGGGGACGGCGACAGACAGCGAGGGAGACGATTCTGAGTAGAGCTTTCAAGAGGTCGGGAGCAAGCGTCTGTCGGAGGCCGCGGTTGAAGCGGCCTTGGCCTTGGCTTTGGCTGAGGTTGGCGCTGTGGACTGAAGCATACCAAAGGGCATCACCAGCGAGGAGTTGGGAGACAAAATGTTTTAATTGCTATTTAAAGCGGGCAGTGGGTAGCTATGAATTTACTCCTTGCAAACCCATTTGAGAAGCGGGAGTGCCGGCGGGCCTGGCTGAGGGGCGAGCCGGCGCCGGCTCGTGATGTGGCGCGGCACCAGGAGGAGCCCCGATACTGCTGGCTTGTTTTTTTTGGTGGCCGGCGGAGCTGTATTAGTACGCGGCAATGCAGACGCACACGTAAGACCCCATGGGAATCATCATGAAGTCCCTGTAGGGCTCCAAGGGGAGGAGGGGGTTGAGAAGCCTGGTTGCTTGGGGGCGGACGTCTCACTCCACTGTTAATAAAGCCGCCTCCCTGTCGCCGTAGAGGACAGCCAGACGTTGCGGGACCCAGCCCAGCCAGCCCAGCGCAGCCCTCCAATTACGAGTGGCAGCATCATCCCACGCCGCAGAGCTGCGAGTTCGCCGCATCGCATTCCTCGATCCTCGAGGAGAGATTGCCCGCGAGCCTCTCTGCAAGCCCTGGCTGCTCACAGCACAGCACCCGTCTCCCGTCTCTCGCCAGCACCTGACGTGGCACACTCATCGTCATCATCATCGGCAACATCAATCAGGAGCTACAATGGCCGACGACGACTCCAGCGAGCGGCCGTCGTTTACGTCGTTCTGGAAGAAGAGCAAGGACAAGCTCCGGGGCAAGAAGGCCGGGCCCGATGAGCAGCAGGGAAGCGAGCAGGGTGAGTGTCCGCCTGTCCCCCCCGATTCCCCGCCTCGTCGGGTGATTCCATTTGCGTCGTCTCGTCTTTTGGGTCGCGGGCCTCTGAAGGTCGCCGCCGTGCTCGCCCCCACATGTGCCTCGACGTGGGCGCGGCGAATGATTTGTCATGGCGGGAGCCTCAAAGAGGCGGTCCGCGATGATTCCACGCTGCGCGCCGGGGCGCCGAGGGGCCGCAGAGTGGCTCTCGCGCCTTATCTCGACCTGTTCCTTAGAGCTCCCGCTGAGGCACGTCTCGGCATGGTGGATTCCGCTCCGTTGATTCCCATCGTGGGGAGATGATGCGGTGTGGCATCACCGTGCGTGGCGGCCCTTATACCTGCACTCGCCGCGTCCCCCTCGTGCTCTTCATCGGCCCAGACGTCGTCGCCCAAACCACAGCCTATGCACTCATGTCTTTCACGAAGAGGGCTAAGTCGAAGACAGCTTCCACCGCCGGCGCCGAGAGCCCCGAAAAGGACCAAGCCGGCGCCGACAAGGCCAGAACGGCCAAGGAAAAGGCGTTGCTGCGGCGCCAGCAGGTCCGGCGCGCGCAGATACAGCATCGCCAGCGCAAGGCCAACTACCTCAAGCAGCTGGAGCTGGACGTGGCGCAGCTGCGGGACCTCATCTCGCTGACCGAGTACGAGGGACGCGTGCTGCACAAGGACAATGAGGACATTCGGACCTTGCTGAGAGGCGTTGGCGTGGGCGTGGGCGCGGCCAGCCCGGGCATATCGCAGTCGCAACCGCAACCACAACCACATCAACCGTCGCCTCACTCACACACGCCCGCTGGCATACCAGATATTGACTTCGGGGAGCTGCAGCTGGGCGATGCTCCTGAACAAATGCACGTGGACGCGCTGCCCCCTTTGCCAACCGCCCCCACTGCCGCCGCCCCTGCCCCTTCTTCAGCGCCGCTCTTCGACGACATCGACATCGACGACTGGACCGTCACGCTCAGCATGGACGAGACCATGGGCACACCCTGCTTCCACCTCAGCTCCAGCTCCTCGGGCGCCAGCGTCACGAGCGCCGGCAGCCCGGCCAGGTCCGTCGGCGACGTGCAGCTCACGCCGTTGCAGGAACAGCGCGCCATCAACTTCATCCTTGCGTAAGCCTTGCTCCCCGTCCCCCTCAATCCTGACCCACGGTGTTCGGATGTCGCTTCGACTTGTGTTAACTAAGCGGCAGTCTCGAGCACGTCTGCTGGAACCACTTTGGCCCCGGCGACTTCGAGTGCCAAGGCTCCGACCACGGCGACGACCCTTCGGGCCCCGAGGCCGGCCACGCTCTCATGGCCTCGGCGTACTGCATGGCCAGCGCCCCCCAGTCCGTCTACACGGACCGCGCGGCGCTCGAGAGCAGCAGCAGGAGGAAGAAGTCATCTGCCTCGCAGTCACCGCCCCTGCAGTGGGCCGCGCTGGGTATCACCCTCGAGTCGCTCTACGGGCTCGCGCGCTCGCTCAACCCGGGCGACCAGGAGATCGCGCCCGTGCAGGCCTGGTTCGAGCTCGCGAGCCGCTACCCCGTCAGCGTGCTCATGGGCGGGGGCGTGCTCGACACCCTGCAACGCGAGTTCAAGGGCGTTGTGCGCTGCGTTGCCTTCGGCGCCGCCATCGAGCGCATGGCGTTTGAGAGTGTCATTGCCCGCGTGCTCGGGCCGTCCGAGGGCTCGTTCTACTCGTCCTAGGCCTCGCGCGCGGCTGATTGCTGCACAAAAAAAAAGCTTGTAGCCTGTTTGCTCGTTGAGCGAGATGAGCCGCTACGCTAAGCTACGAGGGACGATCCGTGTCACATCTGCATAGTGGGAGGAAGGGGGATGTAACATAATGAGGACCATGCAGACCTGTGGCACTGACAGTCCTGACGAGAAGCGACTTTGCATTTCGGGTCTATATACCAGGAGAATAATCAAATCTATTCAATGCTCCACCAATTGAAGTGAGATGGGGAGGATTGTGCTGCCATGCTCTCAAGGGATGCTCTGCTGGAATCATTCGTGCGACTTCAGGCTTGAAGCCTTGCAACCGCCTTGACGAACAGACTGTGTGTCAACACTGCGGCAACCCACTCCTTCCTTTCTGGCAGTCGCACCGGATGCCAGTCAAAGTGTTTCTCATCGCTTGTGTACGCGACCGCGCCGCCGTCGTCGGCTGCGACAATGTGAAAACGCTTCAGCAGCTGGGAGAGGCTGAGATAGAGCTCGAAATATGAAAAGCTGGGACATCAGCCAGCTGTCACCGCAAGCGGGTCTTTGTGACTTACTGCATTCCCATGCAGATGTTGGCACCTTTGGAAAACGGAATGTAGAACCTATCCCGGAGCTCGTTGTCCACGAATGCTGTTCCACCCTCGTCGATCCATCTGTAGGGATCAAACAGCTCCGGTTTTGGGAACGCGCCATTATCCCGAAGATACCAGATTGGAGATGAGGTAACCACAGTCTGGCAAGTGGTTACTACCCGTAGGCACTCTGTGGCAGTCTGAAGTGCTACTTACACCTTGAGGGATGAATTTCCCATGAAGCTCGACACCCCCTGCTGGAACTATTCGCGGCAGCATTGCAGCGGCAGTACCGGCCCATCGAATGCCCTCCTTGACCAACGCTTTCAATCGCGGGATGCCCTCGAGGACCGACATATCAGTGGAAAAGCCGACTCGAGAGAGATCTCCATACAGCTCCTCCTGATAGACGGGGTTCTGTGCGAGGGCAAATAGAATATGCGCGAGAGACGCCGACGTCGTGTCTGTTCCGGGGCCGAGATTCTCCTTGGCCTCGGAGAGAGCGGTTTCCCGGGCTGCGCCGCTCGAGACCATGACTTGAATAAGGTTTGGAGAGGACGACTTGACTGGCTTTGCGGAGTTGAAGTTGTCGCTCCAGGCGTCGTGAGCCCACTGCGAGTGAGTGAGCTTTCGCGCGCGCTCCAGACAGGCAAAAGATTACAAGCTCACCTCATCAAATTGGCGTAGCCCTTCACGACAAGACGACTTGGATCCATTCAGCTGATTGAAGAAATGGTCAAACGCCGTCCATGCCTCGTACAGGAACGGAAAGTTGATGAGCTATTGAAGCAATCAGCGCCCCGTCTAAGCCTGTCCGTGGCCGTGGCCTCGCCCACCAGTGGCATCCAGGTTGCCTTTTGGTCGTTTCTGGCTATCATGGATAGGCTTTCACCGCCAACCCACGCCTTGATGGCTTCGAGGGGTTTACCGAACGAGAAATCAGCTACGGACTTCAGTACAATGCACAAGATCAGCAACAGGAGTGGGTGAGCGTACCCATGATGTCTGCCTCGAGCGCACGGCAAGCGGAAGCGGTGTCAAAGGGTTCCTGGTTTCTATCGAGTGCCTCCACAAACTCATGGATATGGCGCAACATTAAAGTCTCCAAGTTCTGGATTTTGCCTCTGTTGAATAGCTGCCCCAGGATTCTCCGGCGCTTGGCGTGCTCCTGGGGGTGGCTGATGCAGTGACTTATATGAGCAACTGTGTCACCGAGAGAGTTTCCCGTAACCTACGTGAGGGAGAAGAGGGCAGGGTGGTCGCCCTGCACAAACTGGCCATAGTTTCGAGGATCTTTTGTGAAGCCACTGTTGATCTTGTGCACGGCGTGATAACCTTCTATCGAGTAGAACGACACCTCGTCGGGGCCAATTCGCACGAGTGGACCTTGAAGTAACGTGCGCGTCAGGGTCCCGTTAACGGAGCCAGGTGACTGACTGTTCAGGCTACTCACCAAGCTGTTGATGGAGACGCGGAAGATCTAAGGTGATGGTCCCTCGGAACTCTCGAGGAAACGCCCACAAGAGTCGGGAGTAGGCCGCGCCCCAGCCCGCACTGGGTATTGCGGACAACGGCGAGAGATGCGCCTTGACGGCGGTCTGAAGCTGTGTGAGTGTTGCATCGAGATATCAGTTGCATAGTTACTCAGTTATGTGCACCTTAAATAGGACTATGAGCCCCAGGAAGAGCAAAACGGCGCCGGTTAGGACAAGGAGCGGCATGGCGATGACGGACCGGCGGCAGCAGCAGCAGCAGCAACGAGAACGGGAGACGATTGATTGTGTTTAGATTCAGAAACTCGATTATCTCTTTCTACCTTGGGCAATTCTCTGCTCTCATAATGCATGTTGTACGAGGGCGCGAACAAGGTAACACCGCAGGACGGCGGCGCCCGCGCCTGCCAAATTGCGTGATGCCTCAATTCAATCGCTCCATCTCTCCGCGGGCCCCGGATTTGCTTCACCAAGCCCTCTTCATCTTCAGCTCGACGCCTCTTCGTGCAATTTGCGTCGCCGCGATCGGCCCAAGGTGAGTGTTCTTTATCAATTATTGATGGTGCTATCCCAGCTCCCACATGGCGTAATAGTTGGGCCTAGTTATTGGGCGCAACGTCACGATGCTGCGGTGGATGCTCTGGTGGAGCCCGCCGGCTGTCTCCGTGAGCTCCAAGGTTTTTCGAATGGCAGCTCCCCGATAAGCCTCATAAATCCCGTCCTCTTCGCGCCCCGACGATGCACAGAGGCAACATCGACGGTCGCTGAACCATGGCTGCAGAGTCGCATCTCCAAGGGCAAGGGCCGCGCGCCACCAAGGAGGAGGGGCCAGAGGTTGCGCCCGTCATGGACCGCGAAGCCATGACCAAAGACGAGCGGGTCTTGGTGAGTAGTCTGGGGCTCTTGGCGACGCATTGTGGCTTGCTCCCGTCTGCTAACTCGATGCTTCTGCCCAGCGCAACCTAGGATACAAGCCCGTAAGGCAGCAAGCTCCATGACTCCTTGATCGAAGCTAAGCACGAGAAACAGGTGCTCACCCGCTCACTCAATGTCTTCCACAACTTCGCGACGAGCTTCGCCGCCCTCTACTTCGTCGGCGGCGTTCGCGTCACTTACTCCACGGGCATCGCCGCCGGGGGTAACCTGGCCTACTGGTAGGATCGCGGGGATCGCACCTCGTGGCCGCCATATCTGATGCTGACTCGAGCCTAGGACGAGCTTCATCGTGACGTGCGTCTTCACCTTCATCACCGCTGCCGCCATTGCAGAGATATGCTCGTCGCTGCCCCTCGCCGGGTCCATCTACCTCTGGGCCGCCGAAGCTGGCGGGCCCAAGTATGGCCGGCTGCTCGGCTTCGTCGTCGCCTGGTGGAGCACGACGGCGTGGACGACCTTTTGTGCAAGTGAGTTGCATGTTTCGCCGCCACGTGCGGATACGGCCGTGAGACGGGCGTGCTGAGACAGCCCAGGTAACACCCAGGCCGCTGTCAACTACATGCTTTCGGTATGCTTCCTTTGAACCCAATCTCGTGCTAGCGTCTCGCTCACAACCTCCAGGAAATCACTGTCTACAACCTGGACTTCCCCTCCGACAGCTCGAGCATCAAGTTCAGGGCCGTCCAGTGGATTGCCACCGAGGTGATGCTGGCACTCGCTTGCATCTGGAACCTCCTGCCTCGTCAGTCCTCCTGCAACTGAAAGCCTTTGGCTCTCGCGATGCTGACGGCCGTTTCCAAGCCAAATACTTCCGCTGGATCTTCTACCTGTCTACCGGCGCCGTCCTGCTCGACTTTCTCCTGAACATGATCTGGCTGCCCATCGCCACCAGCCAGACGTTCGGCTTCCGCTCGGCGCATGACGCCTTCATGACCACCTACAACGGTACGGGGGCGCCCGCCGGCTGGAACTGGTGCCTCTCCTATCTCGCCACCGCCGGCATCCTCATCGGCTTCGATGCCTCGGGCCATGTGGCTGAGGAGACCAAGAACGCCAGCGTGAGCGCCGCGCGAGGCATCTTTTGGAGCACCGTTGTCAGCGGCGTGGGCGGCTTTGCCGTAGTCATCCTGTTTTTGTTCTGCGTGGTCAGTGCTAGAGACGAATCGCATATTGCACTGTTGGGCTTGCTAACGTGAAGATTATAGCCCGATGCGGCCACCTTCTTCTCCTTCGGTGGTGCTCAGCCATTTGTGCCGCTGTACGCAGCCATCCTCGGCGACGGAGGGCAAATATTCATGAACATCGTGTGCATCGTAGCACTATGGTTTGTAGGTCTTCACCTTCCCTGGGACGAGCGCGGCAAGAGAAGCTCACCAACCTCATTTTCGTAGAACACGGCGATTGCGGTTCTGGCAGCGTCGCGTCTGGTCTTTGCCGTTGCTCGCGACGGCGTCCTCCCATGGTCGCACTGGGTGGCTAAGATGGCTAACGGACAGCCTCGAAACGCGGTCATCGTCGTCTGGGTGGTGGCAGCCATCATCACCTGCACGATCTTGCCTTCCGCCGTGGCCTTTACCTCGCTCGTCTCGGCCGCCGGTGTGCCCTCGGCCGCCGCGTACGGGCTCATATGCTTCGGCCGCCTGTTCCTAACCCCCCACAAGTTTCCCAAGCCTGCGTGGAGCTTGGGTCGCCTGAGCAAGCCATTCCAAGCCATTTCCGTTTTGTGGAACGGCTGGGTCGTGGCCGTCCTGTATTCGCCGTACGTGTTCCCAGTCACGGCTGAATCCTTCAACTACGCCCCAGTCATCATGGCCATTGTGACAATATTCGCTCTTGTCACTTGGTGGTTCACCCCGCCAGAGAGGTGGCTGCCCAGCAAACGGATACAGGAGCAGCTCGACGCGGGACAGGTGAGCAGCGAGTAGGTCTTGAAACCGCGGTCTTTGCCTACGGAGATGGCCTTGGTGCTACACTGCCGGATGGTTTGGTGCTAAAAAGTTTGGATCTTGCGGGCTGCCCCAATGGATGTATATTGGACTATGGTGGATGTTCGTTGATGGGCGATTTCTCTCACATCCATTCGAATCCAGCACTGTTCAGGATGAGCCATGTTTCGGAACATCAGTGTATCTCGATATATCTTGAAACTCCGTGCCGGGGGCGCCGGATGAGCGCTGCTCATCAAAAAAGTCTATATTTCATTTTCGCGTCTACTCTCGTCACTGCCTTAGTCTTACAGCGCCCTGACCATGGTGCGCTCATCGAACAGATCCTTCAATAACGCCTGAGTGCACACCTCCCTGTCCAGCGTTCCCATGGCATACGTCGACTCGAAGGCAAAGATGCTGAGCTGCCCGAAAAAGGGTCGCAGAACCTTCGCCACCAGCTCGTCCCTCCGCTCCAGGCTCACGTCGTCGCTGATGCCCCCTGGGCCGAGCAGCGGTCGCCTGTGCGAGCTGCTGGCCGCCATGTGCGCCACCGTGTCCGGCTGCAGGGAGGAGTGGGCGGCAACGCTGCCCAGCTCCTCGGAGAGCTCGTCTACCAGCGCCACCGGCTGGTACGTGGACGAGCGGTAGACGGCGTCGATGGTGTCGGTGACCAAGAGCCACTCGTGCAGCTGGAAGTCGTCTGGGGCGACGCAGATGAGCAGATCCAGCAGCTTGCAGGCTTGCAACACGGCGGTGTTGATGTACACGTCCGACGCAGAGCTGTGGTCGGGCGCAACGACGGACGAGATGGCTGCGTGGATCTCGGCGTTGACAACGGGCCATAGCATCGCCAGGTGGATGGCACTTGTCTTCAGCACCAGCGCTCGGACCACCATGTACACCTCGGCCCTCGTAGTCGACGAAGGGGACGACGTTGCCGTAGCCGCCAGAAGCTCGACCAGCTTGTCGAATATTGCCGGAAGATCGGTGACGAAAGCGTCCTCTGCGGAGGCAAGCACAAGCGTGGCGATCCTCCGGAGATTGAGCTGCGTCTTGCGGTCGGCCTCGAGCCTCGCAGACGTAGCACCAACGCCGAAGACGATGCCAGCCGTGCTTGGCGCGCTGATGCGACTGATGATCTCGGGCATCTTTTCTTTGTCGGTGAGGACCCACTGTCTGAGCAACGGAAGCCAGTTGTCCTGGACCAGGTTCAACTTCATGCCGAAAAACCTGCTGTCGTTGAACGCTTCTCCGACGTCCTTCTTCCACGTCTTCTGGTTGTTGTGCAGCCTTGATAGCTCGTGCAACAGCTTCAGGGTGCTCTGGGAGACTGTGTCAGGGAATTGCTTTGAGCGCAAAGTCGGCCCAATGACGTTGGTAGATATCGTGCCGGCGGCGGAGAGCACGCGATCGTTCTCCAACAGAATCTTCGGGAGATTCGGGACGACTGATGCCAGGACGGATACAACATCCTCTGGTCCGTCACTGGCACTGGTGAAGGTGCTCCGGCGGCCGTTGCTGTCCCTGGTAGCTTTCTCCGCCGAGCCGTTGGAAGGGGTGGCCTCCGAGAATGTCATGGGACGCGTAGTGAAGAGCGCGGCAAGAAGTCGAAGGAAAAGATCCTAGATATGGTTAGCAATCTCCTTTCAGATCCGTTGAAGTGATGCAAACGAACCCCTAGCTCCCGACGCATCCTCCGCTGCTCTCCGAAATTCGTGTTGTCAACCTTTTCACCCAAAATCCCTGCAAACTCCAGCAGGCTAGGTAGTGTCTGCCGATGAGGGAAAGGGTTGCCGAGCAGATCCTTGAGGAACGTGATGCAATCCTGCCATATCTCGTCCATGGCATCGTCGTCGAGGGACCGCGCATATTCCACCAGGAAGAACACAAGATCAGAGTCCTGCAAAGATATTGTCATCGTGGACTTGCGCGATGGCTCCAAAGCACTAGGATTTGTCCGACTGTAGATGGAGTTGAAGAGTGCAGGGATGGAATGCCTAGGTCGACACGCATCTAGCGCAGCCAGAAAGTTGAATACTTGCGCGCGTTCAGTGTCGGATTCGGCAGTTGTCCAGATGTCAATGACAGTCTCCAGACACTCAAGCGTCTCGGCAGCGAACAAATGCTCGAGCAATCGCCGTGCCCGGTTCCTCATTCGTAGCGAAGTGTAGGTGAAGGACGCCGACGAAATGGGATCCTGCCTCTTGGCTTCGTCCCCTTGACCCCAGGACCAGATTCTGTAACATATCCGCATGGCGTCTTGGAATGCCAGGTGAACAGTCAAGCGATCGTTCGCGGTGGCGCTCCTCGACTGCGGCCCGTCGGATTGGAACACGCCCGAGACCATGCTACCAAACAGAGATTGGGGTTGCTCGGGCCCCTTCAACATCTGCGCACGCGTCTCTTCGGCCAACAACTGCTCGTGAGACACTGCCAGGACCTGCTCTAGGCCATTGAGCAAGTATATGAGGGTTGATTCGGGCGCGCTCTCTTCGAGATGCTCCTGCTCAGCTTCGGAGTCGAATATTTCTCGTAGGCTCGAAAACGTGGACCCGATTTGCCTGCAGAGCGTCTCTACCAGAGGAATCAAGATTTGAAAGATGCAGTGTGAGTAAAAAGGTAGGCAGTCACCCAGGAATGCCACCCAGCTGTCCAGAACCGTGTGGCTACTGGCGGAGCTCAGGCCAGCTTGTAGGCACTTGAGGAGCTGAGGAGGCATAGGCGGCCCAGCTGGCCGACTTTCGCTGAGCGCAATGGACCCCCTGCTACCCCGCGGACGATCCATGCTCAGTGGCACCTTTTCAGAAGTTGGAGATGCCGGTCGCTCGCCAGGAGCCACATCGTGGAGCTTGACTGTGTCAAGAATTACATCAAGCAGGAGAACCTGTACGTATGGGTCCGACGAGCTGATGTGTCTGGAGAGTCTGTCGATGAGAATATTCTCAAGATGCAGGCCAGCCAATGAAGCGGCATATCGGCTCAGCAGGAACTGATGAAGGATGGTCAAGGCATATCGATGGAGTGAAGAAGCTCGTTCAACAAGCTCTGCACTGGCAGATGGCGCCACCTCTGCCGTAATGCACTTCATACATAAGCGAACGAAGAAGTCTTGCAGAGTTATCTCGTCTGCTTCGGCACCAGCTATGAAATTGTGAGCGGGCAGCCAATGGAGGAGTCTATAAAGGGGAGCGTACCGCGGATTTGCACTTGTCCGGCTGCAAAAAATAGATATTTTGAAGCGAGAACAGCCCGGGAAACCTCACCAGTGCAGCGGAGGACTTGATGGAGGGTTCGCAAGTAGTACAGGCAAAGATCCAGATCATCATCTTCGCCGAATATGATCGACTCAAAGTCGACTTTCTCTCCGCTCCCGCTGGTAGCGAGCGAGGAAAGAAAAGGCAGAGCAGATATCTTGGCAACGAAAAGGAGGAATAGTCTGCCACGCGTCAGTAAGTCCCGTCCAAACAAGCCTACGGGCCGGCGTACCTGTCTATGCCAATCATGCTATTAAGCCACGATTTGACGACCATGTACAGCTGCGTTCGCTCATCGAGCAATGCATCCAACACGAGAAAAAGAGGCTGCGCTAGCATGACCTGGTAATGATCCATGCCGGCCAGTCTGGGCGCAGATCGATACTCTAAGCTCTGTGTCCTGGAACCGCGGCGGTCAGAGGCGGTGTCCTGAAGTGTGTGTGACCACAGCACACCAAACGTGCGCCCTGCTTCAGCAGAGCAAGCAACCGACTGCCGGTCAGATTGGCGATCTACCAGGATGGTGCATAGAGCCGCTTCAATATCGCGACCTGACAGAGTGAGAGCAGTCTGCAGCTGCCACAGGCAGCGGACCGTTTCCACATGGTACTTCGGATCGGATGCAGACAGGTAGGACCACGCGTGGTGAACCAAAGGGCCTACCAGCTCCGACAGCTGAGCTTCGCGTATTCTGCTGGTGGAGTAAAGCTGTGTGGCAAGCTGTACAATTGACGAGAAATAAGGGAAAGACAATGGTGAGGCCTGGCCAAGCTTT
The DNA here is from genome assembly GCA_024340005.1 of Tolypocladium tropicale. Taxonomy (NCBI): domain Eukaryota; kingdom Fungi; phylum Ascomycota; class Sordariomycetes; order Hypocreales; family Ophiocordycipitaceae; genus Tolypocladium; species Tolypocladium tropicale. The sequence continues at coordinate 82,424 of JALHBU010000064.1, read as the reverse complement.
CCCTTCAAGTAAGACATTAAGTAGTCCACGTCAAATTGGTAACTTGTCGGAGTTTTCAGTAGAATTAGGATGAGAATACGGTTTCTGACGGCCAAGTCATCCGTCGACCTCGCTGCGTCGGCATCTTCGCAGATGTATCTGACCGCCTTCTGTAACAGCAGTTCTCCGGACTCGATGGCGTTGAAGGGCGGCGGTGAGGCATCAAGACTTCCCTGCTCATGAACATAAAAGGTCTTGATCTTCTTGAGAATATCCACGTTGGACGTAGACTTGCATGCCAAAGAATTCGTCTTGCTGTCAGATTCAGTGCTGGGAAACGCTCGCTCTGGCACCAGCTCCAACAGCGACGCGACCACGCCGAGAACTTGCTCAGATAGCTTGACCGACGCAATGTCCAACGGGCCATTCTGAGCTTTGCGATCTTTGGAGTCTTCCAACATCGACAGCGCAGCTAGACACGTAAGAGGGGCGTGGATGGTTACCATCTCCTCTTCCCGGACATTGAAGTTGGTCGTTATGAAGCTGACTAGTGAGACTCGGTCGCCGCGATCAGCCAGACTCAGGTCCCCGGGACCGATGGCTTCAGCGAGTAGCCCGACAAGCTCACTATAGATCAGCCCGCTTTCGATACCGTCAAAAAAGACGCTTGCGCTCCGCAGGACTTCTGCGAACTCAGCTTTTGTGGCGATCTGGCCTTGACACTGGCGAACACTCTCAACCACTGGGAGGAAGACTTCAGGAACAACAAGGCCGCCGATTTCCCATCTGTCCATAAGAGAGAGACATATTCTGTATGGCCGAGCCCGTTCCGTGGCATTGCCATGGAGTGCCCCTTTGATCAAGTCAAGCAAAGCCTTTGTTAGCGGCTGCAGCCCAAATTCTTCGAAATAGCTTGTGCTGGACGACAGGTATGCTTGCTGATGGTCCGACGGAGCCACGGACAAGTCGCCAGTGTTGTCTCCTTCGCCGCTGGCAGGGCTTGGACCGAGAAGCCATGCCCATAACCGTCTATTCAAGCTCATATCGCGCCTTGTAACCACTCCAGAGGCCGCCTTCATGAGCAGCTCGAGGTCTGCAGGCTTCACGCGAGTGTGAAGAACATGTGAGCTGAGTGGCAAGTGGGAGACGAGCAGGTCAAGAAAGCCTCGCTGGATAAGCAGCTGTTCATCAGCCAAGCCGCTGGCAAAGCACCGCACCAAAAGGCCTGGCTCAGGAGAAGTCACAATGGCGGCGATTTTGGCGTCGTCGCCGGCCCTGTCCTGGGAAGTCGCATCGGGACCGCCCGAAGCGGAAACAGATCCCAGGACCGGCAGGTATCGTACCAAGTATGCCAAGGCCCCGGCACGGCGGCTCTGGCCGGTTATGGATGCAAGAAAGAAGCATTGCCAGAAAAAGCCATCGCCGGAGGAGTGCTGGTCAGTGAGCCTTTCGCTATCTCGGGGTCGAATGGCGTCCTTGAAGCTCGCAATGAGACCAAGGGTTCGATCAAAGTCCTCGCTCGTCTCGTCTTCCAAACCCGGAAGCAAGCCCAGGATAATGGACTTCATGGCAGGCCGCAGGGAACGTGGGTCTGTCCTGAGGAAATGGGTCTCTAACAGGTCGAGGAACGGCGATCGCACGGAGAGGGAGGCGAAGGAGAGCGTGGGCGCCAGCCCGGGAAGATACAGCGGGAGGTCACGAGATAGGCCATCTTTCCCGATGACCGTAAAGACGTATTCGTACACCTCGAGGGCTCTTTGGTGGACGCCGGAGGGCAGGGAGGGGTTAAGGCACTGGGACAGGCGTTTCGCGACTAAAGCTTTCGTCGGTATTGTCGTTATGGAGCTCGGCCGAGCTTGCAGAGCCTGTTCAGGAGCAATTAGCGACGCCCAAAACACGTGGCCCAGGGAAAATAGGCCAGTACGGACCTTGAGCAGCCTGTTCAGAAAGGATATGTAGTCGGCCCATTCCTCGACGGCTGTCTCGAACAGCGACAGCGCCTTCTCGACGCCGGAGGCATAGCGGCGGTACGCCTTGTCCTTGATCGGCGGTTCTCCTACAGCAGAGTATTAGCACGAATTGCTGGCAGCGCGAGAGGAGTCGGCGCGCGCACCTCCACCAAGCTGGTTCCTCCACTGCCGCGGTATGGGTGAGTTTCGTCCAGAGCTCTCTGGCGAGCCGGCGAGGACGCCAGAGCCCGGCTCAAGCGCCATGACGACAGGATGCGCGAATCATAAGTCAAACTCCGGGTCCGAATCGCATAGCTCGAGGCCCGGGCGTGGACGCGTTTCGCGACTGGTATCGTGGAAGTTGAAGCTGGCGACCGCGTACGTACAATAAGGCTACGTTTCAGACGGCGCCGCGCCATCTGGGCGTACGGAGAGTACTTGGTACCTGCCGTAGCCTGGGCGCATCGCGGCGGGGTGCGTCCATATGATTGGTGGCGGTGTCGACGTCCGACGGGCCACGAGGGGCTGGCCGCGCAAGGCTGCCCACTGAAACGTCAGAGGCTGTTGGCTGGACGGGCGGCCCCTCATCAACCAGCAAGCTCTCCCGTGCCCTCGTCATCCATCGCAGCATCGTTTGCCCTCGGCCCGGAGCCTGCCATGACGAGCCGCAAAGCAGGTCGCCGCCTGTCTATTTTCGAGCCTAGTACCGCTCTGCAATAGCCTGCTTCATCGCCAAGTCCGATGACCTCGAGTTGAAATGAGACGGCAATTGCTCGCTCCGTTACGATGGGACTGGAGACAGGATCCTCCGGCGACGAGCAGCCGCCCCCGTTGCCTCCTCGACGACCCTCTGCGGCTGCACCAGACGCGAGGGCTTTGCAGGCGCAGGCCACGACAGCAATAACTCCCGTGGACATACAAACGCTGTCATTCCCCGATGGCTCCCGCGGCACGTTCCCCACGCCTGGGACAGGGTCAGTGTCGACGCCAATCGGCAGTGGCCATGCCACCCCGAGCCACAAGGCCAGCGCCTCTGGCGGCGAGGGAGGTGACGATTCTGGCAGTATCATGAGCTTCGCGCCGACAATGCGCCCCGGCGGTGACATAGCGAGCCTCCTGGTCGGAGAGTTCAACAAGAAGAGCCCGGCCTGGAACATGCTCCAGTCGCAATCTGCTGCAATCCGACCGTTTGAGAAGGGCCGTACCGGGCTGGAGGATCCTCTTGCCGATTTCCAGCTGGAGTTTGACGACTTGCCGGACGAGGCAGATGAGCAGATCAAAGATGATGAACGACTTGCCATGTGGAAGTCGAAGCTCAAGCATTACATGATCTTGTCATCTGCGGGAAAACCTATATGGAGCCGGCACGGGGATCTCAACCTAATCAACTCATCTATAGGAGTCGTGCAAACCATCATATCATTCTATGAAGGGTCGAAGAACCCGCTCCAGGGCTTCACCGCCGGCAAGGCCAGGTTTCTCGTGTCGACCCAGGGGCCGCTCTACTTCGTCGCCATAAGCAAGCTCGGAGAGAGCGACTCGCAGCTGCGGGCGCAACTCGAGGCTCTGTACATGCAGATTTTGTCCACGCTCACGCTGCCGACCCTTACAAGCATATTCGTCAATCGGCCGTCAACCGACTTGCGCAAACCGCTGCAGGGAACGGAATCTCTCCTCTCATCTTTGGCGGACAACTTCACAATGGGCTCCGCCTCGGCGCTGTTGGGCTCTTTAGAGTGCTTGAAACTGCGGAAGTCGGAGAGACACGCGATCAACAACATCTTTTTGAAGCTGAGGGCCGATAAGCTGCTTTACGGTCTCATCGTGGCGGGAGGCAAGCTCGTCAGCGTCATACGTCCGCGGCGCCACTCACTCCACCCCAGCGACCTCCGGCTCATCTTCAACATGCTTTTCGAGTCCGACGGCATCAAGGGTGGAGGTGGTGAGAACTGGATCCCCATCTGCCTCCCGGCCTTCAACAACAAAGGCTACCTCTACATGTATGTGAGCTTCTTCGAGGGCGTGTCCGGCGAACAGGCCACCGCTTCAGCCGCCAGCGAAGACCGGAGTACCGAAGAAGAAATCGCCATGATCCTCATCAGCCCCGATCGAGAGAGCTTCTACAACCTTAAGCAAATGCGAGACGACGTCGCTCAGCAGCTGGCAAAGAACGGCAGCCTCGCAGTCATCCGAAAGTCCCTGCGGGCTGGTCGACCCACCGTGCCGCAAGTCGTGCCGGGGAGCCAGATTAGCCACTTCCTGTATAAGTCACGGGCAAATGTGCAATTCTGCATGGCCTCGCTGCACCCCATGTTTACCGAGCTTGTCGAGCGCAGGAGGCTGATGACGCTGTATCACGAGCTTCACGCATCTGCGCATGCCAAGCACGCGCACCTCAAGGTGCTGCACTGCGTCAGCGAGGAAGCGACGTCACTGGCCTGGATCACACCCGTGTTCGAGTTTTACTGCGTTAGCGGGCCAAACATTTCTAGAGCGTCGATGACGCAGGGCGCGAACAAGATTATTCAGTGGGCCAAGAAGGAGGAGCAACGACTTTTCATCATTGGCGGTGGAGTGTTCTAAGCGATGCTTCGCTTTTGGGCATTAATCATTAGACCAAGGCGCAAGGCCTCCCGTTACAATACAATCATGATCCCCTAACGCCAATATCCAATTCCGCAGCGTCATTGGCGCAGGCGTTAACATTGCCAACCCACGGCGCGCTCGTTCTTCGGGCCCAATATCTTGCCTCTGCTCATTTCGAAGTCTTTACTTTGGTTACGCCAACGACCGATTGGCGGTTCTTGTCGGAGCGAACACTGGTGTCAAGGTTGGTGTCATGTAATGAGTGGTCGACGAGGATGGGTTTCGATGCTCGACGGCCAGGCTGATCCCTGACGCTGCGGTCTTCTGATTGCCCAGAGCCTAGGCGCGCAAAGGAGAAGGATTTCTTGGCCCATTCACGGATTCTGTCGTTGACGGTGGCCCGCCTGGCGGACTCCAATGACGGTGTCCAGCTATCCTTGCGTGGCTCGGACGTCTCCGCCGACTGGGCGTCAGCCTTGGAAGTGTTGCTGGCACACGTTTGACGCCGGCAGATGCCGTCGATGCTGTTGCGGCTTTGCGTGGACGGGAAGCTGCCGCTCATGTCCGTGGCGAAGGTCGTGCGCGAGGCGTTGGCCAAGGCCTCAGAGTAGGGAGCGTCGAAGTCCTCATGGAAGCGAGGGCTGCGAGGGGTGCAGGGGCTGACTTTGGTGCTCTGAGCATGTTGGGCTTCGACGCCCGCATGATCCCTCTCAGGCATGGACACGCGCAAGTCGGGCTTATGAGAAGTCATGGTGGGGGTTGCGAAGCTCGGTCGTGCGGATGTTGACCGTTGAATGAAGTATAACAGGGTTCGGCAGCGGTCCGTTCGGCCATCTGCTATGCGACTGAGGGACGTGGTGCTCGAAAGCGGAGGACTGAAGACCTGAAGAGTGTGCGTCGTATTCCCAAAATGAAGGCAAATGTTTTTCAAGCAACCGCGATGAATAAACTCAGCTCTACAGTCCGCGGCTGGCCGGGGGAGACTGTATTAGACTCTGAAGGGCACCCGTTGGGACCCGCGTCTCGTCAAAGCTCGACAGCGCATGGTTGGATGCCCCCGACTAGCAAAGCCCACAGAACCCCTGACTAGTTCGCACCAGGCTTCTTCGGGATAGTGGGTTTGCGGGGGCTCGCCGGCGCAGATGCCACAATTTGTCCCGAGGAAGCTTGTCAGTCGCTGGGCCAGGGTCCTAGGGCTCCACGGGGCGCCAGAGTTTAGTTGCAGGGCGCGAGGAACGAACTTGAGCTCGTGCCCGCCAGTGGCCAGGGCTTGACCTTTGGGACGTGGAGGTGCTCGGGCGTTCGGTCCAAACGTGAGGCAATCAGGCAGGTGGACGTCTTGGGGACAGGGGACTTCAGCGACCGGCGGGGCGGTAGCCGGCTCTGGAGTCAGACGTGGTCAACGCCGAGGTAATCTACTGAGCCTTTCCCGAACCCGGAAGCCGTCCACCTAAGGGTTCAAGACACGGGGCTGCATGTGCAGCTTGTGGGTATGAAGCACTAGACAAAAGAGGGATCAATCGCCCGTTGGAGCGGCGCTCAACGTCGCTCGCTCGGCATAGACTAATTAGGTCGTGCTCAACAAGGCGAACATCTCGGGCACATCGGCTGGGCAGCTGGTCCGTTACGCGCCCACTTGAGCTAGGCTCTGGAACACGCATGGGCACCTCACCGGCGTGACGCTGAGGCGAATCTGGGCTAGCATGGCTTTACGTTTGAAACGATGTCTTAGTGTAGGCTCTATGGTAGAGAAGAGCGTGGTGAGAAGAGTCGGGATGAAAGAGAGGCAACGCGCATACCAAAGGGGAACGAGAAATGGCCATGTTTGGACAAACGGGCACGATACTGGAGTATTCGGGCACTGGACCGAGTGTACAAGACAATAACTATTTCCGCTGTCTCGGAGGGCCCTCGCTCAAAGGGCACCAGGCAAAATCCTGGTGAAGCCTGTGTCGAAGTTCCTCACCGTCACATCGCTGCCGCTTTTGCTGGGCTTAACCCGTTGGCTACATCCGCGCAGTGCAGTTGCGGTGAGTGCGACAGCAGCGGAAGTTGCGACGCCGTGCGCCGTACGAGTAGGTAGGCAGACGTCGCTTAAATGACCGAGGCGTGACGCCTGCCAATGCCTCGCTCACCGGGCAGACGTCGACCTGCTTCCTCACTTGCCTGCTCACCTGCTTCACGTCGTCACGGCCGCTAGCCAAGTGCAGCAGCTCCAGGCGAGCTCCCGGCCAAAACATGACATACAAGTGTATTCATGGCTCTTCGCCACGTGCTCGCATCTCGCCGTGGAAAGCATTGTCTGTCGGTATAGCTCGCCATTCGCTCTCCCGCGAAGCGCATCTTGGGGGCTCGCAGGCGTCTGTGGCAACGGCAGGCGTCAGATACACTCTTTGGTACATTCACAGATGCAATATCTGCTCTTTCCCTCGCGTCTGTAGATTGCTGCTCGGCAGTCGTGGCTCGGGATCTCTTACGGACCCATAGACTCTGCTCGTCAGAATGCCGGCCATCTTCACCTTCACGATGCTCGCGAGCAACGGACGGTACTCTTTCGCTCCCAGTTGGTTCTCAGCCGCTGATACAGCACCCATCGTTGACGTGAACACACCCATCTTCTCGTCCTCTTTCTCGTCTTGCCTTGTGTTTCTGGACCTTCAGCATTTTCTTTCATATCATTTTCGCGTCTTCTTTCGGCCGTCTGGACACAAGCGACACTAATGACCCATCATGGATATCGTTCGAGCTCGACAGAGATCGGCCAGCAGCAACACCCTCCACCATGCGTACAAAACTCCCAGCCGCCTTGTCTCGAGCACCTCGAGCACTCGGCCTTCGTCTCAGAGGCGACCTCTTCGCAGCCTTCATGAGAACTCGTCTCTACTCCGCTCCCCAGATCCGTTGGAGAGCATGCTCAAGACGAAAACCGAGACTGGAGACATCGGCATCTTCTCCGTTATGGTCGGGCCGTCGCCAGCAAAATATCAGCGCACCGCGCGGTATCCACCATATCACAGAGAAGCAAACTTGCTACCGCCACCCCGCCCCAGACTACACGAGGATCAACCGTCTCCAGATGAACACAGAGGCCTTCGTTCTTACCGCGATACGACTTCCGAGATCATTTCCCTCTACGGGTCGGACAACCAACCGTACTGGATGAGATCCGTCTCTCCAACCCCGGAGGATAGCCACCGGTCATACTCTTTGACCACATGCGGCAGCTCCAGGCAGATCCCGTCTCAAAAGTCGACGGGCACGCTGCAGAGTCACTCGAGTGGAAGTGGGTTGCAGCGTCCTCGCTCACCGCAGCCTTATCCAACTCGCTTGAAGCGTCCAGGAGTCTATCCTCCGTCCCCGGCTCTTGCGGAGAATGGTGGCGTCGACTACAACCGGATGGTAGACCTTGATCGAATGTCACAGGTAAGAACGAACAGATCTGTTTTGTGCTTTTGGCTTACCAAACTCACAGCGGACGGTCCAGGGGTGCTACAAGCCAAATTTTGGCAACGGCGCGAAACGCCCACCGCCACTATCTCTGCGCTCGGATGCAAACAGATCGACGGCGTCTTTGCCCTCGAGGGCTTCTCCAGGTCCGGGCTACTTTGGTCCGGGGTCGAGTCGGATTCGGACGCCGAGTTCTTCACTGTCTGGGATGTCGCGGTCATATGACCGACATCGAGCCAGCTCACTGGACCACAGTATCCGATCAGCCAGCTTAACATCCATTGTCGACATGTACCAGAGACCTTGTACATCTGGCAACTTGGCTCCGCCACTCCGCTCAGGAGGCTCGTTTTACTATGACTATAGTGAAGATTTTGATAAGGCGGCTGCTATGAACAATGGCAGTGACTCGGATATCCCAATTTGCCCGATTCCTCGGAGGGCCGGAACCAGTAGTCGACCCATAGTGCTGAGGGACGACACACAAGCCCACTTAGATGCGGCAGCATCGGATTCGGGTATGAAACGAACCTTTGCAATGCAAAGTGGACACCAAGGTATTCACCTGCAACTCTGAATTGACATAAGTGATTTGCTGAGCCTGGATAAGGGTCTCCAGACCATTTTGACAAAGCTGCCCACGCAACAGAAACGCGTCATCGACACGGCCATGATCACTGCGTTCGCGGCCTCAAACCCTTCGTGAACGACAAAACTTCCAAGCACAGCCTGCACGATAGCTTGGTTGACGCAGAAAATGCAGATGAGTCTGGCTTGACAGCACTTGTCAACGGAGCTGAGAATTTGCAGATGGAACCAGACAATGGAATGCCCCTTTCCAGTGAGCACATACACGCGGTGCCATCAAAACTCGACTCAACGCCGAATTGTGTGATGGTTCCTTTAAGCCATGGAGCTTGGCAGCTGTCAAAGACGCCAGCAACTGAGACTGATCTCCCGAAGACGATTCGAAATGAGAATGCTTTCCGCCCCAATTTGGCGGAACCGACGCGCACGCTGGATCCAACCCCCCCTGAGTTTGCTTCTGCCGGATTATTCTCGTCCTTTGAACGACTGGCCAAGACCTCCTTCCCCAAAATAGACGACAACATGACATCCCATGAGGAGTGTTTCATTGCAGAAGACAGCAGCAGCTACAAGAGCAATCCCGAACATCTCGGTCTGCGACCGTCGCTCCAACAATCCGGTATCACTGCAACAGAGGGCAAAGCGGACCAACAGCGCCGGCACCGCCGTAATGTCGCTACTATGCGAATTAACACAGTAGGGCTGACAGACTTCGCAGGGAGCCATCCAGAACCATCACCGCCGAAGGAAGAGCTGGCAGTTCTGTCACCGGAGCCGATTTCCCCTGTGCGCCAAATGAGCCTGAAAACTTACATCCCCAGACTTATGAAGGCTTTGCCTCCATTACCCGGGGAAGCGACTGGCAAAGTCAGTCAGAGTAGTCAATGTCTCCCGCGTGTGGAGAGGGATTATTCACAACACGATGTTTTCCATGCAGAAAACACATTGTGTGATGAGAAGAGCTTATCAGTCGACGTCGACACGGCTTCGCCAGTAAATCCGCAAGAAGAGCATCAAGAGAGCCCCCGAAAGTTCAAGGTCCGGGTCAGAACATCCTCGTCTCCAAGCAGGACTGTTGACCTGGCGGCTTTTCACCAGGGTGATCAAGCAGGCCCGCAGAGTGATTTGCGCCAACATTTTGGCTTGCCAGCAAAGCCAAGACTAAAGCTCAAGCTGTCTCGCAGACAGCTGAACCAGGCGCGCACCAGCCATGGCGGTTCCTTGATCCGGAGGAATTGTCTCAAGCAGTGCAACTCGTTGGCAGACTTAGCTTTACACTCAAGCGAAAAGATGTGTGCTGGTCAAGGACATTCCAGAGAGTTGCCAGATTACAGACCTAGATCCGCGGCAGAAAAAGCTTCCTGGGAACACCCTGCCGAAGAAAACACGGACCAGCCCGATCCTTCGCCACAGCCGTCAGATCAATTCAACATTCCCTACCCCCCGTCCCCTAATAAGGCTGCGCAGGTTGTTCTGTCTAGCACATCCACGAATAAGGTGACGCTGAGCGAGATAAGAAGCTTTCATTCAGATGTCAGTCCTGTTGGATACCGTGGAATTAGACACAAGCTGTCATTACTTCGATTCCGATTTATAGGAACGCCTATGACTGGATCATCAAAGGGGCCCAAGGTCGATGCCCTCCTCGGTGCTTCTGGGGAGAGTCCACATAATACTTCGGCTTTCTATGGGATTGAAACTTCAGAGACGAAAGGGCGGGCTGTTTCTACACGTTCGGAAAGAGTGGGTGGAAGGGTAAGGAGGTGGGCCAGCGATGCGAAGCAAGCACTGCGCGAATACGTGAGAAGAACCTTGGATCGATCTTCCCGGCTCAATGGCTGATTTGAAGAGGGTCCTCTTGGTATTGGTAAGGATATCTTGGGATCCTGGATTTGATGGACCTGCTTTGCAGTGGCCTATTTGTTTTGAACATCGCTCTGGGCCCGGTTGGTGTCAACAGCACGTTGGCTTTGCGGGACACATTGAATGGTGACGAGCGTTCTGGAGCAGCACTTTATAGCTAGTACGGTGCCCAAAGGCAAGGTTCATGATGCGCAGACTGATTCTTTTAGGCCGGGGTCGAGGAATGGCGAGGATGCAAGTTGACGAGCGCGGTTGGGCTGTAGGCAGTTTTTAGCATAGTGTCAAGGCATGGAGCTATAGCATGCGCCGTCCCCTTTATTGCGCCGACATCAATTAAACTCGGGTAATGCTAGTGTGAAGGAGCCTCGAGTCTGAACTGTCTGAGGCAACATGGTTGGTGCTAAGTGGGTGTGGAGGAACGGAAGCGGAAGTCCGCCACCACCATAACCATGGGATTATGGCCTCGTCCGACAACGTTGAGGGGATGGAGAAACGTGCGAAATGTAGAAAAGAAATGCCTCCCGCAGTTTCGGTGTTTCTCTGACGGGCTCGCTCAATGCTTGTGCACGAACCATGAGTACTCAAGCAGAGATGGCAAAGCCGACACCAGGGCTGGCGGGCCAGAAGGCTCGTCTGGCTGCACGAAACGATACGCAGACGACGCAGACGGCTGGCCTGGCTCCCGGACATCTCCAAGCAAACATGATTGTTCTCCCCTCGCGCTACGCGGCAGACTTTCGGGGACTGTGTGCAAGGAACCCGGTGCCTTGCCCGCTGATTGCAGAGTCGGCCGGGCGAGGGTGCTACGATGCGGTCGTTTCCTGCGTCGCCGGGCTGGAAGGAACCGACATTCTCGCGGCCGGATGTGACTTGAGGCGGGATATTCCACGATACATGGTCTACCGTGACTCGAAGCTCGACAAGACGCATTGCAGCGACGTGGTGTCTGAGTGGACCGACGACCACGTTGCGTTCCTCATCGGCTGCTCGTACAGCTTCGAGAGCGAGCTCGCCGCAGCAGGGCTCCCGCCTCGGCACATCGTCTTGCAGAGGAACGTGCCCATGTATCGAACATCGCTGCCCCTTTGTCCCGCGGGCGTCTTCACCGGCGGCAGCTACGTTGTGTCCATGCGGCCGTACAGGAGGAGCGAAGTGGAGCGCGTCAGGACCATCACCAGGGCGTTTGCGGCGACGCACGGGGAGCCAATCGACTGGGGATGGGACGCCGTGAAGAGACTGGGCATTCGGGATATCGCCGCGCCAGACTGGGGAGACGCGCCGCCGGACTTGGCCGGCGGAAGGTCTGGCGAGGATGGCGATGAGCTGGTTCCTGTGTTCTGGGGATGCGGCGTGACACCGCAAGAGGCGGTCATGAGGGCGGGGCTGAAGGGCACAGTACTGGCACATGCACCGGGGCACATGTTGATTCTGGATGCGAGGGATGAGGATATCAAGAGCTGACGGGCGCTGCGCCGCACTCCTCGAGAGACTTCAAGTAGTTCAACTACGACGGCCAACGGGCAGTCGAAGGAAGAAGACAATCCGTTATTCACAGTATATGGAGTCGAACAATAATGATGCATTGCTATTGGGAGACTGTCTTGGGCTTGCTGGCCGTGAGCAAGATGGAGGAGGTGAGGCAACTGGGGAGTGCTGTCGTCGCCGGCGCATCGGGGCCGGCAGCTCTAACAGCGGCTGGTGGGGCCTGCCTTGGCAGCCAATGACTCCCTGTGATCGGCCCCGGTGCCGGCCCGGCAGCTTTTCCCCACGGGGTCAGCGCATCAGCTGCATAAAACATCTCTTGCTCTGGAATAATGAAGAGAGCCACGACGGGATCGCTTTGCCGACCGGAATTTGTGTGAGGAAGTGCACGAGCAACGGTGCGCAGTGTCTGTGCAACAGTCATTCCGGACCCGAGGCCTCACGGCCAAGGTTGGAAGTCGCTCGACATGGAGGAAACACCGATTGGCGAGTCCATCAAGACATCGTGAGTCTCACCCACATGCATTCAATGAATGAGCTGCTGACCGGCTCCAGCTGTGAGAGATGTCGCCGTCGCAAGGTATTTCTCTTGAACCGCCTATCGATGGAAGTTCGCTGTGGCCAAGGATGCTGACAAGAGTGACTCTCGCCGGTCCAGATCAAATGCGACCGCAAACGCCCTTGCTCGCGCTGCGTCAAGGCTGGGACGGAGTGCATCTTGCAAGGCACAGGAGAGAAACAGCGGTACAGTACCCTCTCGCATTTAGGCCTCGAATCTATGCATCATTGCTCATGACGTCGACAGCCCCATCTCAAAGAACTACGTTCAAGCACTTGAGGGGCACGTTGCATCCCTTGAGACGCTCATCCGAAAACTGGCCCTCGCAAACGGCGAGGAGCGGGATACCATCCTATCCGAGCTCTCGCTATCTACGGCACCGACTGACGGATCGCCTCCGCAGTTCACATCGCCATCTTCTGCATCAGATCACAAGCTTGTCGCGGCCCGTTTGAGATCGGGTCAGATGAGGCGTCCGCGCCACAGCCGAGCGACGCAGTTCTTTGGCGGGACAAGCTCATTCCAGATCCCCTTTTCGACGGAACAGCCGCCCCAGCTTGCCGTGGATGGACCGAGCGCCGTAGTTGAAATCGTGGATGATCCCATCGGCACCTCTCTGCCGAGCTTTGGAGTTGAATCCGAAGGCTCGAGCCCCGGCAACGGCTTCTTTCAATATGCGCCCCACGACCAAATGTCGCAAACTCTAATGGCAACTTTCTTCAAGGAGCAGTACCAGCACAACATGGTCGTCTACCGCGAGTACTTTCTGCGCGACTACGACGTCGGCTCAGGGAGATACTACTCCGATATGCTCCTGTACGCCATTTGCGCCCTCGGAGCCCTGCAGCACGACGAGACTCTTGATCTGTCCGACGTGTTCTCCAGCCAGGCTCAGGCACTGCTGTACTCGACCCTCGACAGCCCAGATCTTACCACTCTGCAGGCGCTGGTGCTGCTCGGTTATCGCGAGATTGCCGTGGGCCGAGCGTCGAAAGGCTGGCTCTTCTGCGGCATGGCTTTTCGCCTTGCGCACGAGATGGGCCTGCATCTGGACCCAAGCAACTGGGAGGGCTACACCGGCTGCCTGCGAGACAGAGAAATACTCCGCAGGGTGTACTGGGCCGTCTTCATCGCCGACAAGCAGCTGAGTCTGTACTTTGGGCGGCCGCCGGCTCTGTACCCGAGCGAATCTGACGTGCGCAACACAATCAGACTGCAATACCCCCCTGATTGGCAGAACCTCCTGGAGACTTACATCTGCAAGACGGCTACGGTCTCGGAGTACGAGGATGGGGTTGCCCTCGTCGGCTCGTTCATATACCAGGCTGAGTTGTCAAAGATCATCCACGTCATGATCACGGATTTGTTTGAGAATCGGAGGGGCGAGGTGGACGCGGCAATGGCAGCGGCCAAGTCCCGGAAGCTCCATGTATCTCTGACCAAATGGCTGTCCAATCTTCCCGGGTCTCTCCACTGGAACCAATGGACGGTCGGGCAGGTCCCGTCGTCCGTCCTTCACCTTCAGTAAGCTGCCATTGAATATTTTCTGCCGCAAGTATGGAGGCAGCGCTGACACGGCCAAGCATGCTATATCACACAGTAATGATCATCCTGCACCGGCCGCCGACCAACATGTTTGAGAAGCCGGGAATGGCCGAGAGCGAAGACGTCAAGATCTGCCACGAGTCGCTGCAGGCTATCTTGCGCCTCATGCGCACCTACTCACGCTTCTATCGGTACCGGTCGTTGCCCTTGGACTTTGTACACACGCTGTCCACCGCGGCGGGCACGGTCATGATGGAGCGCTTCCTGCAGGGCTCGTCGTGGGATGACCCGGAGATCGACCGCTCCCTGTCGCTCATCACCGACGCCATGGACGACATCCGTGCCACCTGGCCGTGCGTCAAGGAGATCCGGGACAGCATGGCACACGCGCGGCAGACGCAGGCAATGGCGCCGCCCGAGGTACCGTTCAGCGCGGGCCCAGACCTGATGAACGGCCTGGAGATGGAATATGGGGGTCCCGATGCCATGGCAGGCTTCATGGCAGGCCTGGGTGACGACTTGGGGACGCTGATTACAGACGAGTTTCTGAGTTCGCAGCTGCAGGGCGGGCAGCCGGTCCTGGAGCCGTTTGACTTTAACCAACCCCCATGATGCTTGATTCACAACAGTACTGGGGACGTCCTTTCCTCGCTGAAGATATCTGGAGCCGTAGCTAATACCCATGCGACGCCGGTGCAGGCTTGAGGGTGGTGCATGGATATCATGTTCCTCATCAACCCAAGACCCGACATCAGCTACCTTATGTGAAGGCCTCGACGCTCAAGCTCGGTAACGGCAACTGTCCTTTCGATTGCTACCAAAGCAGCGGAGGGCAGCCAGTAGCCAGTCATCCAGTCACCCGAAACGAATGCCGGAACGCACAACACACACCGCATAACGAGGGACAAGATTGGCCATCACCGCTTGCTGTCGGCCATGAATGGGTGGCCTGATGCAACGTCTTGCTGGCCCTGGCACCGCGCATCCGTCGCGATTCCCGCAGCAGCAAGAGTAGGTGTGTCGCACCGGGAGGAGTGGAGGGGTGATGTCGCAAGTCATGGTTGGTCGGCGCATCCCGGTTCTTGTGCATGATGCAGATCTGGAACCTCTTGGAGAAGGTTCCGGCGACAAAGGGAAGCCAACACCACACGGCACTGACTTGCTGAGGGGATGCGTTTCGTCATTCGTTCGTCTCTGATCCTCAGTGGAACATGGCCCGGCTCGCAATCGCGCTTCGACGAAGCTGTGCCGCGTCCCACGGCTCCCTTGCATCTACCTGTAAGTAGTAACGTTAGTTAGAGACTGGGATCTGGTCCAATAAATTGGTAGAACGCCGTGCGTGTCTGTCCCGTGCGCTTCGATGGCAGCGACGACGAAGGCCAGCTGAACAACACGGCGTTGCTGAAGAATGTCTCTCCGCTAGCGCTAACATCGTCGTCCCCAAACACTGGTCGGCAGAAACCTCGATCTATTGCGTGGGGACCAACAAAGAGAAGGCTGGCGCTGTAAAACAGAGGCAGCTGGTTGGGAGCCTGTCCGCTAGCGCGCTGGCCTCGCCACCAGCGGACGGGCAGCTAGTGGTGCGTGGCGCGAGATGAGATAGCACCGTTGCCACCGGTTGCGCGTCCGGTCCAAGCGCATCGTACGGAGCTGAGCCGAGCAGCGTGGCGGTGTCGGGGGATGTGCAAGCAAAAGGTTTCCGTTCTGCCGCCAGTCCTTGGCGTGATGCTCATTTTATTTTTCTCGAAGAGAAATGGTTCCGATGCAGCATCTGGATGATCCAAAAATAGGTAGGTAGATTGACGGGCGGCAAGGTCGTTGAAGACGGGTTCGTTACGGCCCGTGAAAGCCCACGCCCAGGCAGTCCTCACGGGCCGTGGCGACGGGACTGTAGCGCTCGATACGGGGTGCTCGGGCGTTCTAGGTTCAAGCGCCGGCGCTGGGGCCACTCCGCTATTACACCCGACGCTCCACCAAAGCTCCGCGCCCTCGTACCTGGGCTGGGCAGCTGGGCAGGTACTCGTAGGGCCCCCTGCGCCTCCATCACATCCCCTGTGCTTCCTTGCTTGGGCTCCGCTGCTCCGCATACACGACCACGTCCACCTCCAGATCCGTCTGTCGCTGACGGACATGCCACTCGCTTTCGCAAATCTCGTGCCGACGTGCACGACCAACAACCCTCTTTCCCTCGTCGTCCTCGGTCTCGGGACAGAATGCCACTTCGTTCATAGCATGTCGTCGACAGCTCCGCCGCAACCAGACTCCTCGCCGTACTGAACCGTCAAGCGCCATGAACGTCGACGCAACGGCCGAGTCAGAGCCAGACGCGGCACGCCGCTCCAGCATCGAGAAGGCGCCTATTCGCTTCTCTCCCGACATCGCCAATCTCTTTGGCCGGCTTCCGGACGAGATCATCGAACAGTAAGTGCCGCCTGGCCATGTCCTTTCCCCCGGCGCGACCATTGGTCTGACCAAGGACTGTACAGGATCCTTCTCGCCACGGATCCCAACGGCTTCGCCTCGCTTGTCCTCGTCAACAGCAAGTGGAGGGCTGTTTCCCAGCGCCCGCACCTATATCTCCACCACCTGGCGAATTGCTCGTCGTACCTGGCCAGCCCGGGCGATCTGCCCGCCCCCGACGAGGAAAACCTGCCCCGGCTGCGACGCCTCTTCGCCCGCGAAGTCAAGCGCAACTTGTTCGACTCGTACTTGCGGCCCAAGGAAACCGTTGTCAAGCTCGTGTCCAATTCCATCAGCTCCTCGTCATGCCCCGGGGGGGAAGGCATGCAGTTTGGCGCGTCGCCGAAGGGCCATCATATTCTGGCGTACAATTCCTCGAGGATATACGTCATCGATGTCCGCGGCGAGACCCTGGAGGTGAAGAGGGAGCTTAAGATTCTCCGACGCCCAGTCTCAGCATGCATCACCGACGACGCCAGCCTTCTGGCCGTCTTGTCAAACGAAATGCAGGTCGACCTCTACGACCTGCAGGAGACGCCGCCGCAGCGCAAGCAGTCTCTGATTCTCGACAACACCCCACGGACCATTGCCCTTTCGCCCTGCGGCTCGGTTCTCGCTGCCGCGTACGATGGAGGTATAGAAGTGTCATCGCTGGGCTCTGATGCCTTGGCGACAGACCGGAGAGCGGTCAAGTGCGACGCGGTGGATGCCATGGCCTTTTCACTCGACGGCACGCAGATACTCGGCACCACGATACACACTTCTTCTCCCAGCACCGTCATCCTGACCGCGCCGTACTACGACCCTGCGAGGCTGCTTGGTGACAGCAACCTCAGTGCCATGTGGACTACGTCGATCCTCTTCCCCAACACCAGCCGTGACTGCAGCCATGCTATATTGCTTCAGGACGGGAGCTACGGCGAGGCCGAGTGGACCTTCACCTACGACCGTAGTTTCGAGACCTTCCGCGCAGTTCGCCTCGATGACTTGCGAAATGGCACAACCTACTTCACTGGCCCGATACCCCAGGCGACGTCGCAATCTAAACTACTCCCCTGCACTCTCCCTGCTTCCACGTACCACGGCGAGCTTGTCGCATCCGGATTCCAGGGCAAAGACATTTGGATCTATGGAGTGCCAGAAGACCTGGATGCTGTTCCGGAGACGACGTCAACCAATGACAGTTCGTCGAATTCATCGGGGCTTGGGCGACACAACAGTGGTAGAAGCAACAGCTCTCTTAGGACATCCACCAAGGCTCTGAACGGAGACAGCGAAAGAGTTCCCCAGTGGCAGATTCTCTGCGACAAGCTCAGGAACAACCTTGTAGCGGGCCGCAAAGTTTCTCAGCTCAGTGGCGTGAGCAGCGTCAAGTGGGTTTCGGGCTTTTCAGACGTCTCGTCCAAAGAACGTTTGGTTGTAACGGCAAGGGGAGTTTCAGGGCCCAGGCTCGTTACAGAGGAGGAAGATATTGATTTTGTCGATGGAGGCCGCCTTGCCCTACTTGATTTCGATTATGGCCTCGTTGACGGAGGAAGGAGCGAAATCACGATTGAAGTAGGCACTGACGATGCCGAGATACTGGAGGAGGAGAAGCGCGACATTGAAACGGAAGTAGCCATCGTCCGACGAAGGACGGTTGCTCAGCGGCGAGGTGGGGGAAGTGCTCTGCTACGAGCCGCGACGAGCGCCGGTCGAGAGCCACCACTCCCTACGCTATCTTCCACAGGCGACGCCGACGACGACGACCCTCTTGTGCCCCGGACAGTCGGGAGGAACCCCGCGAGCCAACCAGCCCCTGCTGTCAGCGACTCTGGAGACACGGCATCGATTGAGGCACTGGAGGCGCTCGACGCTCCGTATGCCCACGCCAGCCCTCGCTCAGGAACAACGCTGCGTCGAGCTGCCACTGCCGCTGCCGTCAACCGCAGGCTGAACCCGCGGACTGCTGATGGCCGCCCCATAGAATACCGTCGCGCTGACGGACGCGCAGAGCACCCTCACGAAAGTGATGCCGACAACTGGGTGCCCCCTCCTCCGCCTTACCAAAAGGACCAGGATCCTCTTGATCTCCCAGCTTTCCTGCGCGGGCCCTCGGTTGCACCGATTCAAGCTGGCGCCTCTGTACCACCTTCATTTCCACCACATCACCCTCCCGGTCTTGGGCCCCGACCACCCTCCCAGGCACCAGATTCGATGGGCAGCGCAGCTCAACAACGCCCTTCACACCAGAGAACCACGAGCGAATCAATGTCGTCGGAAAGGTTACGGGTGGGAGATGCTCCGCGTCCCAAATCGACACCGTCTATCCACTCTGTGTACGTGGACCAGGAAGACATCTATGATGTCTCTCCGCCGGGGTCTCCGCGTCTTCCAACATTTCCAACTAGGGAGAATGGAGCCCCAGCGTCCAGCATCCGTGCTCCGTCTGAACCTGTCGTTTCGTTGCCCGGCCCGTCTCGAGCCGAGACGTTTGAGTCACAACCCAGCGTCCCTTCAGCTACAGCCAGCACAAGCCCCGTAACAACATCAACAGGCTTCCATAACCCTGCCAGGCCCCACGTGCCGCCGCTTCAGCTGCATATCCCGAACTCCCAGCCTTCCGGTTCCGTCAAGACCGCTATCAGTGCCGAGCCAGCAGTAAGGCGGCTTTCAACTGTTCATACCTGGCCGCTGCCGCCTCAGCTACAACCTGGCCCTCTTGGACAAGCCGTAGCGGGCTATCCATTGACAGCACCGCCTTTCAACACAACGAGCAACGATCTGGCGGCGGCCCCTCTTCCGGCACCCAGCTCGGGACAGCTGGCGAGCTTGAACAAGAGGATTAGCCAGGGCAACCCCCGTCGCCTTTCAGGTGGCCTTCACATCCAGCAGGCACTCGTCGACGGCAAAAAAAGGGATGATGTGTCAAGTATGGGGCAGCAGCACGAGGATTCCCGTGTGTGGACGGCAAATCCAGGTATGGAGATGCCTGAATTTGATCGCCCATTGATCATAAGCACGCCCAAAGGCGTTTCGGGCGCATTCGATCCGCCATCTAGATACGAATCGGGACAGCGAAACGAAACGCAAATCCTGGCACCAGTGCCTCGGCATCCGCCGCAGCACAACTTCGTCAATCCGCGACCAACCGTCCAACGATTGGAGACCATCTACAACGCAGAGCCTAGCGCGAACGTGCCCCAGGGGCAGCCCAAGCCAAACAGCCTGCCTTTGTGGCTCAGGTCAGGGCCGAGATCGGCCAGAGGGAGCCCGACGGGTATGAACCGTAAACCCAGTAGAGCAGAGAGGAGCGCCGCGAAGAACATGCAGGACGCCAGAAAGAGGGGGTGGACGGGGAAGAAGAGCAGCAAGAAGGAACCCAAGGCGGCCCATGAAGCCGGCAGCACGGCCGGTTGGACGGACGTGGCGACTTCCCCCGCAACAAAGGACAAGAAGTGCATTTTGATGTGAGGCAAAGCCTGAAAGGATGACCTGTCTGCGAACATTTTACTTTGTCCAGGAGCCCCCATGTTCGGGGAATACTTCAACTCAGCATAGCGTTATGGTGAAGGGTGGCTATTTAATCGGTTTGTCAGGGTCAATTGCCTAGAACTCACAGGCAGAGCGAGTTGTATTTTTTTTCCGGAGTTGCATGGTGAGGAGCATCGAGGCAGCATGGCAGCATCTGCATTGGCCAACGTGTTTTTGCGTCTCTCGTTGCCAAGTTTAATCGTTGGTCCTCGCACCGTACTATCTCGCAGTTGCCAACTTGGACATTTACTTTCACCATCGGCTATGGCAAGGAAAGAGAGAGAAGGGGGGAGGGGGGGTCCCGGGGTTCACCGTTGGTCATAGCATGTCGTTGGTGACGGCGGATGCGCTTGATTTGTCTTCACTTGAAACCAGTTCTCGGCCTCGTCGCAGATGGGGCTTGCACTCATCATCAACTCCCTGGGCCTGTCAGAAGGATTGCCGGTCCCGACTGTCTGGAGTGCGATCAATTGTCCCATCACCACCGATCATGAATGCAAAAAGAAAGGAACAAGGCAACGGCTTTTCAGTATGCAGAATCGTGGACAAAAAGAAAAAGGAAAGCACTCGAAGTGCTTGCGTGATCTGGGAATCGAACCCAGGGCTCCCCGACGTTGCTCGGATGGCAACGGAGAATTTTACCACTAAACCAATCACGCTGTTTGAGGGTTGGTTGCGAGTTGTGCTCTCGGTCCTGGCAACCTGAGCCTAGTACCTTTATGACACAATCACCATGACCAGGTGAATCTTCGATTCTTAGACGTGTGAAGGAACCCCGTGCAATGGACTCCCCTATTGCGAATGTTATGGACTTCCTTTCGGTCTCTCTACTGCCGGATTCTATCATCATCTAATAACGGCGGATTGTGCCGAGTACAGACAGATACATGTAGAGACCCACAGCTGCCATCATACTATCGGGCCATGTACCGACAGAGCCAAGACACGGCAATGTTGCCTCGGGTTTCGGCGTACTTTGGCAACGAAGATCTGTGGGGTACGAGCTGCTTCGTGAGAGATTTCAAATCACCGTGGCTGCAAGCCAAAACAAAAGACCGACATGACAAAAGACCGACCGGCTTTTAGCAAGACCATGATAACGTTGTGTAGTCATGGGCTTGTGGAAGCAAGGCCGTGGAACTTCAAGATTAGGACGCACACATTTTTGGGCGGATTGGAACGCTGTGCTTAAGGCAAAGCAGATTCGAAGAAGGCGAGGCCATACTTGCGCAGGCACTTGAGGGCTCCGAGAAGGCTTTCGGACGCAATCATCCGTTCCCTTTCAATACATTTAATAATCTCGTTGTTCTTTACCAAGACTAACGCAACTTCGAAGAGGCAGAGAAGATATTTGAGCGGGTGCTTCAGAGCTACATCAAGTTACTCAGGCATTGTCACCCATCAACTCTTGATATAATCAATACACTCGGCATATTCGGCATATCCTCTGCCCCCTGAGCTCATGAGCCGAATGCGAGCGTCGTTGCAAGGGGGGACGCTTATCAGACTTTGTGCTAGCGTGCACCGCTGAAGGAACCTTTGTTCACCGCGAACCGTGAATTTTTAACTGCGTGTCGTGAGTCGGAAGCCACCTCCACTTTAGAATTAATAGTAGGCCCAAAGCGCTTGGAGCATAAGAAGGAGGGGTGATTCACGCCACCCTGATGCATGAACATAACATGCAGTATTCCTTATCAGCCTCAAAGACAAAAGTATTCTAGAGTTCTTGCTTCTTATCGGCCAGCATCTCCCAATCCCTTGTCGTGCTCGTCACCTTTTCTTTACCGCTTTCGGGAAAAAAGATGAATTCGTCAGACAAAAAGATTGAAATCACGTTAACCGACGTCGAACAACTCAAGGCACGCGATTTCATCAGTCGCAAGCTCGACGAGTACAACGATGCTGTTACGGGCCAACCAGATAATTCGGTTCTCGACGTTCTTATTACAGATCCATCGACTGGAGAAGTATTGGGTGGCCTGGTAGGAAGGACTTCCCTCGGTCTGTTTTTTATCAATCTCGTATATCTGCCGGAGAACCTGCGCAAACAAGGCCTGGGGAGCAAACTGCTGAAAGACGCTGAAGCGGAAGCCAAACGGCGTGGCTGTGGCCGGGCGGTACTTTTTACGATTTCATTCCAGGCGCCTGAGTTTTATTTAAAGCACGGGTATACCATCTTCGGCCAAGTGCCTTGCCAGCCCGACGGCACCTCGCGCGTTTACATGGCCAAAGAGCTCTAACGCGCCGGCACGCTCTTCAGAATCGCTACTCATGGCGCTAGCTGTGTTATATGGGAAGGAATGGCATACAACATTTCATTCCCGGCTGAGTGTGAGCCAGCATCTTAGCATTGCGAAGTGAGGGTTGAGACTAATTGTACTCTGCAGAGCAAGCCATCGTTTTCAACTAAAGGCTCCAGACTAGATAATGGAGGCTGATACGCCTGATAGTCAACTCTCCGGGCCTCTCTCTTTCAATGCGAAGGAGGCCACACAAGGGCCCTACACAGGCATACCAAATAGTATAACGGATTGGTGATGGTGGGACTCAGCATAGCGCCATGGTTCAATTTTAGCATTCACAGACAGCATTGTCATTGGCGATAGAACATACCCTCAGTCTAGCTTGAAGGTGGACACCACAGTATATTACGGACACGGCGTTTGCAGGTTGAACTTTGTATAAGCCCGCATTAAGTCGAGTCATCCCAAGGCAGCCTTGAAGGGCTTGTGCAACCGTTGCAAATGACCAGACACTCCTGTGCACGCCAGATCCACTCCATTAAACCCGTGGGGGGTACCTCCATAACGTAGTGAACATCCCCATCTACTTCCGGTCGGCATGTCGCAACCTTGAGAACGGTGGCGTATCCACGCCCTCTCCCCCCGAATGCAAGAAACCATGCCGGTAAGCCAGCAACTTTGATGCGGTCCCCTAAGCAGTCGAGCCTTATCTGTCCAAGGCTCGCTCGATGTCCGTCTGGGAAGTGAAGGATGAGGCCGGTCACGCCCGTACTGCCCTTCCAGGTCGCGAGACAGGGCGTGACTTCTTCTAGATTATCCAAAGAATGTGACGAGAAGAAATAGGCGTCGGAAGAACCAACTACACTTTGGGCATATGGCTGGGATGGCTGGGGCCGTATAAAAACCGAGTTCTGAATAGCCGGGGCCTTCGTTGCAAAGGCAAGAGCCCCAATTCCGTAGTTCGAAGTCTGAAAGTAGATCCGACTGGGCTTTTGACCAGGTCTGTCGACCAATACAAATGGCCTCTGGATCGACTGTTCCCAGAGACCTGCTACAAAGATTCGGCCCTTGTTTGTCACGAACTGCGTAGATGTACGGTTAGATTCCAAACTAAGCAACGGGTTCGCTAACCTACCGCAATAGCGCGCTCTCGTACGTAGTCGCCCCTCTGCTGCCAAATTTCTGTGATCAGTTCACCGGGGTCAACTGCCATGTGCAACCAGTAACATGGCGGAAATGTTTGATAGACCGCCGTGCGCTCACCAGCGATATGAGTGTGAATGTGATTTAGGCCGTAGCCCCAATGGAAAGAGTATCCGGTTGCCTTTGGATGGTTGCATAGGAACGAGGTCATACGATCAGGTAGCCGACGCGACTTCTTGTAGGTGAAATATTCAAATCGGGGCCGTTTTGGTTGTGGAACGGTCCACGCAATTGTGCCAAGATTACCACACACCAAGCGTCGAAGTTTGATGCCCTGGTAGAGGATGAGCAAGGATCTCACGCATGATAGATGGTTATATGACTTACATCCGTCTGTACGTCGACTCTCATTGCCGGGCAATCAAGTGGGATGGTCCGCCACCAAGTTCCAGGTTTTTCGCTGATCGTGCTAGACTCACGAAAGTTGGTGAGCCGCACGTCTGTGATCCCGAGATGGTTTTCTGCGATTAGGAGACACTTGGACGCAGTGTCGGCAGGACAAGTAAGCGACAATGATCCATGCTCCTTGGGGGAGCTCGAGAGCCATGAAACGTAAGTAATGCCCTCGAAATCGGTGACGCCGTACCACATCTTTTCAGCAACTGTGATTCTGCTGATGAAGACACCGCGAGGGTCGGGCAGGGTTTGCCGGACCTTCAGTAGCGCGTAGTATGGTAGGAGATGGTCTGCTATGTAATACCAGAGATCCGAGCTCAGATTGCGCATTCCGTAAGGCGCGTAATGAACCTCGAGTTCAGTCGAGGCACGCGCTCGTAACCATAGGCGCCGTCGGTGCCCTTCGCCCTCGGCAGCCGTGTGCGAATGCCTGGTTACGCGAAGTAGTGCTTTCAAGAAAATCGGCTCTACCATCCGATAGCAGGACATGTGGCAAGCATCATAGTGATCTTCCAGACAATCGATGATGGCACAGACATTTATCTTATGCGTCGACGATTGGCTTGTGCCCTCTAGTTTGGCTTTGTTATACATTAGCTCATGAAGCATGGAGGGTGGAGGAGAAGACGGACGAATGATGAAATCGTCCTCCCCCAAAACGAGGCCGAATTGGCACAGTTCACAACGTGGCCTGATGTGCTTGTCGAAGGCCATGGTGGTCGACGAGGATCTCAGAGAATTGGAGCAATACTTTGTAGTTGTGGATGAGTGGAATTCAATCAGTTCTCAAAAGCAGGTACAGGTCAGATCGCTGCGAGCGGACGACCCTAGATTGCAGGAAGAGGGCCGCGGCCCGCGCCAAGGCCCGCGCCGCGCCCCCCCTGTGGCTAGGTGGTTTCCTTCGACTAACTCGGCCCGCAACGGGTGCACGTTTCGAGCCCACTTCGTACTCGGAGCCTATCTAGCTCACGGGCCCCGTTGTTGGTGACGGGGGCAAACCTCCTGAGTCCTGTACCAAGCGGCCATAGAGTGTTGGTAGCTAAGTCGTTTCAGCCCGGGCAACAACTCTGAAATAAAACCTCGGAATGAAGTTTTGCGCCGATGTTACGGGAACAGGCAAGTATAGGCTCGTATCATTTTATTAGAACAGCTCGCAGCAGTACCAATTCCACACAGGCGCACCGCTACGAGCGTCCCGAGTGGGATCCCCCCCAGGGACTTATCCAACAAAGCCCGCGCGACCGCCATTCTGCCTTTCACTGTATGTATGAATGAATGCAACATCTGTGCTAATTACTTTTGCTCACACCCATGCAACGCCCGCGTGCCATGCAAAGGATGTACAGCCCCCCTTATACCGCTCAACAAAGGAGATATCGCACCGAGACGAGAAGCCTCCTTGAGGCTCGCCCGGCGCAAAATTAGATGAATGTACGGACGCGCCCACAATCCGTTTTTGTGTACAAGAATTGCCCTGCTTTGCGGAGGAGTCACTCACTCGTCACGCGTGACAATTAGCCCACTTTTTGTGTCCTGTCCTACTGTTCATATCCTGGGCGTCGTCCCCGGCACGTACGGCCGCCCGCGGTGTACGTCGCCGAGGCCAGCCTGCTCCATCATGTCCGAGAGCGTCGTAGTGCGGTTATCCTTGGTGCCGTGCACGGTGCTGGGATCTGCAAACACGTTGATGCTCTCGCTGCTCGCCTCGGGCGGCACGTTCTGCGTCGAGGGCCGACGCGACTGCCGCACCTTGGTGGCCTTCATGGCGCGGATGGGCGCGAGGCGAGCGCCGACGACGTGGCCCGTCCGCGCGGTGCGCTCGTCATGCGAGGTGATGGATGCGCACGACGCGCGAGGGGAGTAGCCGGAGGGGTTGGGCGAGTCGAAGGGATTCGGTATGGAGATGCGAGGGGGCGCGCTGGGCACCGGCTTCTCCTGCGGCTTCGGCGACCGAGGGTTGGGGTCAAAGGCTCGCCGCTGGGGCGGGCTTCCACGGAGAAAGTCGCTGCGGTACGAGCCCGGCTGGAGGACGGGAGCCGAGATGACGTTGCCGTAGGGTCCGGAGCCGCTGGTGTTGCTTCTCGCGATGCTGGACTTTTCAGACGCGGCGGCCCTGCGCCGACGGCGCATGCAGAGGACGACGATGGTGATGAGGAGCAGCAGCACGAAGCAGCCTCCCACAGCGCCACCGATAATGGACGTCCTCTCGGGCGCGGAGTTGGAGCCGCTGTCGTCCTGGCTTGGTGCAGCTGAGGCAGTAGAGACAGCTGAGGCGGTGGAGGCGGAGGAGGTCGTCTGTGTTTGCGTGCCGGTCGCCGTTGGCTGCGCCGTCGTGGTGATGGACGAGGCCGAACTCGACTGGTCAGCCTTGGGGGGCTTGGTCTTCTGATCCGGGTTCAAGTTGCACTCCGTGCCATCGCTCGAGCACGAGAAGCCAAAGGGGCAGCACAGCCCGCTGCCACACTTCGGGAGGGCGACATCGAAGACGGTGGTCTGGATCGGAGCCTGCGCGTTCTTGGCCGAGTCCTGCTGGCCAATGTTGCAGGTAATGGGCAGGATCGTTTCGCAAGTCCTGCCTTTGGGACAGCACAAGACGGTGGTCCCACCGGCGAGGAGCATGCACGAGCTGTTCTGAGGGCAGCAGAGCTGGTCGGGGAGATCTTTGGCGCAGGTCTGAAGACTCTTGGCGGCACAGGAGTCGGCGCGAGCGAAGAGTTTGGAAGCCGGCGTGGCAGAGGCGGTGGAAGAGACGGCGACGGCGGCGAACAAGAGCCGAAGATGCAGCGGTTTTCGTGCCATGGTGATGGGCTTAGATGTGACAGTCGACAATGGTCGCGGTGTGGCGAGTTTCTGGAACGATGGTCGGAGCAGGGAGCTCGGTGAGAAGATGTCTCTTTGTTTGTCCGAACGGCACAAGGCCTCGCCACGGCAATTTTTGGACGTGAAAGAACGATTTTGGAAACAATACAAGGCCCAGGAGCATATGACGCTTGCCAGAAGGTCACTCAAAGAAGGGCTGAAAGCGTTGAACAAGTTTGTTCAACGCTGGACCGAGAAGTTTGGTAAGCGAGAGAAAAAGAGAACGGAGCAAATGCAGAGCAAATGCGCAAGGAAGCCAGAAGCGACAGGCAGGGAAAGGAGAGGACGACGATGACGACGTAGAGGAGCGCGTGCGAGGAAAAGAGTCGACGGCAGCCAGCAATCAGGCGTTTGCAGCGCCCGAGCCGATGACACCGTCGTCTCCAGTCCGTCGCGCCTAGGCCGGCACTGGTGCGGCCGTGGCGAGCATCGTCTGATCCACCACACGATCCTGATGGCAAATTTCCCATCTGCAGCGCGAGGGAAACGAATGGAGTCGAAACAGCCGTCTCGCATCCACGCTTGCAGGCCAGACTGTCGGAGGGAGCCCGCGACGGCCACTCAGCAGGCCGCGGACGGGCTACGGTGCCACCGCAAAGGGGGGGCGGAGCGCGTTGGGCGTTGCGGGAGGCCATGCGCCCGGCCCAGCGACAGGCGGACGGCGAAGGCGACGGGCGTCTCGCGATGCCATGGCTGGGCGGTTCGAGTGGACGGATAGGCGTGCAAAGGTCGAGATGGCGGAGCGCCTAGGACCTATCGACGTCGTCGCAGGATAGGCGCGCGGGGGCAGCGGCAGGGCGCTGATTGGCGGGTGGGCCCTGCTGGGGCGGCGGCTACATCCGAACAGCGCTAGGCAGGCGCTGGAGACGGTGGAGCCAGCCTCCGCCAGGTACCGGGGCCGGGGCCGTACAGGGCTGGGCTGCGCAACGCCATTCGATCATCATCGATCAGACGACGATACCCGCCCGCCTTCGCACGCGCAGCCAGCCAGCCGCGCAACTCGAAAGAAGCGGAGGGAGCAAGAAGAAAAAAGAAAATTCAAAAGAGTGGTGCTCGCAAAGGCCTGTCTCTGCTGCTCGGCCGTCCGTCCTGCAAGCCCTCCTGCTGCCAGTAGGTATGCCGTGCCGTCGAGTGCAACCAACCTCTCACGCGGGCCGCTCTCTGCCCGACCTCGCCGGCTGCAGGGAGACTCCGGCAGTGAAGCCGCGAGCCCGACAACCCTGAGGTGCAGCCACACTGCTCCACGTGCCGGGCGAATACCTTTTCACCTTCACCTCGTCCCCGGTGCCTCTGGCGCTGCTTCGTGCTCGTGCCGAGCCCCGGGCTGGCGGTACCGTCTCAGTCGTGACTCGTCCGCGCGGCGGTTCCGTGGCATTGGATATTAGCACACACGCCCGGCCTTTCCAGCTCCAGCTCCAGCTCCAGCTCCCAGCTACCTCATTGGAGCCATGTCTTGCCCGCAATTGGCACCGCCGAGGGACCCCCGGTGTCTGGCGCGCAGCGCTGGACGCACAGAACTTCTGTAGCCCCGTGACCGGCGCATCACGAGACGCCATGCCCTCGACCACTCGCCGCGCCCATGAGCCTCTTGCGCTGCCCTGCTTGTGCCCTGGCGCCGCTCTGCAGCTGAAGGCATCCGTCTAGGAAGTCCCCCCTTGAGGTATGCACATTTCTCTGCCTGCACCGTCGGCAGTCGAGCCAACAGCGCCCCCACGGCAGAAAGCGGCCCCCGGCTCGAGCGCGCGCCGTCCCGCTGTGGAATCAATGCAGATTCCATCCATTCCTTCGGTGGCGGCCGGGGACACTCGCACGCTGTGCTGTCCACCAGGACTGGCCCCTCCGCCGTCGCTCGTGGTTGGGCCGCACCGCCGCCATGAAACCTGACCGGACCCCGACGATGCATCATTGCTTGCCAGAGGGCAGCTCGCACGCCCCCCTCTGCTCGCCCACAGTTCTCCTGCACTGTCCGCTGTCTGCTGCTCCGATGCAAGGGAAGCCCGGCGCAACGTGGTGAGGCGACGGCAGCCCCGACGTCGGCGGCCCTGCGTCACCAGTCGCCACCGCCGGCATCCGTCCGCGGCGTCGGGAGCCAGCACCAGCAGCCCCGTTGGCCCTCGACCCCATCGTATCTGCACCAGCCATCCATGGATGGATGCCCTGACAACCTGCCCCCTTGCATCTTGGGGCCCGCCGGGCAGATGGCAGAGCACCCCACATTGTCGTGCTCATCACGGTGCATAGTTGCAAACTTGTAGATGGGGGTATATCCATTGACCTGTTCTGTCTACTACAGATCGCTTCTCGGCTCGAGTCCCTGCCTGCTCGCCTGCAATTCGGGGCTCCTGTCCCGCCTCTTGGCCCCAGTGAGTCCAACGTCTGCCGCGCCCGGTAGGTAGCATATAGAAATGTAGCGGTAGCGAGTGACCAAGTTCAGTCGACCGCCTGATGCCGAGGCACGGATCATGACTGGGTCGTAGAGCCCACAGAAACAGAAACAGAAATCGTTCATCATCCCGTCATCCCAATCCACCCTCCATTTGCGTCATCAACGTCATTCCCTCTCTTCCATCCACTCACCCTTCCACTTCAGCCAATGCCTCGAGTTCCAAGTGTCAGCAGGCTTTCCCAAGTATCTCTTCTCTTGCCAAATCGTTTCAACCCGCGTGCCTTGCGGCGTCCTCTATTATAATCCCATCCCAGTAGGGTATATCGTGTGACAGATCAATGTCGTAAAAGCCAAAGTAGGCAAGAAAGAGAATAGTAACAAATAGCTATGCGAGACTCCGTAGAGTATGCACAAGAGGGAAAGCGCCATAGATGCGTGTATGCCGAGACGTCCAGACATGCGCCCGCTTCTCTTCTTCAAAGGCCAGCCGTTGAAGAAGCAGAGAGCCCGAGCCTAGTCTGGACGCGGTAGCGCGTTTATATCAAGAGATATTCCCAGCCCTTCATCTGCATCACGTCCCGCCAGTGGATGAACTGCTGTCCAGCCTCTGACGCCGAGGATCCGGGAGTGGCGACCTGCGACAGAGCGTCGCTCTGCAGCCACACCTCTCGGAGCACCGTCACCATGCGTCCGAACGAGCCGCACATGGCCTGCTCGCCCAGTTGCGCAACGCGATCCTCGAAGAACGTTCGGAAGACACTGTTGGCCGAGGTGATGGATCCTGCGATGAGGTAGACCCACACAAGGCTGCGGTCGAAGCCCTCGGGCCCCGAAGGGATGTAATGGAGCACGTTGACCAGCTTCTCGATCAGGCCCATGGGAGACGGCTGGCTGGGGCTGAAGCCAGGTACCAGGCTACAGAGGTAGATGCGCGCGGCGAGGCGGAACGCCGTCGTGATGTTCTTGGAGAGCTGCTTGGGAGAAAGCGTGCCGTTGGCGTTGTAAGGCGACTTGGGTCCCGCCTCGTTGACTTCGGTCAGGCTGATCTGCTCGCCAAGGGCCGAGACGTGCTGGCACAGAGTGAAGTCGTCCATGCCGTCCCGCTTCAGGGACTCCAGGCAAGCAATCTCCGAGATGAGGTACATGACCCGATCCTCGCAGCCCATCAGCTCCCGCAGTCCCAGGTGGTGGTTGACCGGCGAGAGGTGCTTCTCCCGGTAGGTGTGGGCGAAGGTGGGAGAGGTGCCCTGCATCGTGGCGCCGAGTATGTCAATCCAGCCCGTCAGCGTCATGTTGAAGGGAGTTTGCACCATCTGACCAGCGGGATCTGAAACGAGGCGTGGCAGGTCCAGCTTCTGGACCAGATTGATGGCCGCCTGGAAGTGTTGGTGCCAGGCGATGTCGAGGAGGCCGTCATCGAAGCGGCCGACGACGCACTGGAAGAAGATGAGCCCCAGCGTCGCCTCCAAGATCTGCTGGTGGTTCTCGTCGCGCTTGAGCGCCTCGCACAGCGAGTAGATGGTCGCGTAGCGGTGGCGCATAATGTCCTGGTCAATCTCCTCACCCGACACGTTGCCGTGCGTCTTGAGGTGCTGGGCGGCGATGCTGAGGCAGCAATTCAGGTAGACGCTGTTGGACTGCAGCGCCGGGAGGATCAGGTCGGATCCGACCGAGCCGTGCTGGTTGGACTCGAGGATGGGGAAGATTGTGGGCAGCACAAACTGGATGAAGTGGTCAAGGAGGCGCTGGTCGTTCTCCGGGAGCTCGATGCGAATCTGCCGTCCGCTGCTGTGGGGCCCGTGCGCAAAGTCAAAGAAGTTGACGTTGAGCGCCTCCTCCGACAGCGACTCCCTGCGTTCCTGATGGACGTGCTCCGTCCACCCGCCCTCGAAGTGCCCCGAAGGCAGGATGGTGCCCGGGGGCGGCGGTGTCTGGTACGTGCTGAAGGTGGAGACGTGGGACTCCCTCAACGTCGGGACGTCGTTGACAAACATTTGCCGCTCCGTCTTGACGTCAATCTCGTAAGGCGAGTAGCCATTGAAGCTGAAATCGGGGTGCAGTTGGGCGTTGTAGATGCCGTACTCGGAGCCGGTGGGTGGGCTGTTGAAGTTGAAGGCGGTTGAGAAGCCCGAGTCAACCGACGTGGATCTCGTCCGGTCTAGCGGATCCGTGAAGGTGGCCGAGGTTGGCAGCGAGTGCGACAGGCCGGGAGGGGAGCCGACCGAGGTCTGTATGGCGTGCGAGGACTTCTCGGCGAGCTTCTTGCGCTTGATGATGTTCTTGATATCTTCCTTGTGCTTGCGGCGCGCGTCGGTGTTGCTCCACCACATGGGCCGCTTGTACTCGCACTGCAGGCCGAGATGCTTGCACGCGGTGCACGCGGGCGAGCCCTCATCGCACTTCTTTCGTCTCAATCGGCAAGTAAAGCATCCTAGAAGACGGTCAAGAGTCAGCGAAGAGCGTCTCGGCGGTCGAGGGCGGCCGTGGACAGCCGCCTCTTCGCGTGTAAGTGAGGCCGGGTGGGGGCGCCGCTCACCTGTCCGCGACCTGCGGTGCATCTGGCTCTTGGCCTTGGCGTTTGCATTGGCGCCGGCATTGGCGGCCTTCGTCTTGGTCTTTGCAGACTGTGTCGCAGCCATGTTGACGGCGCTGCCGGGTGCTCGTGAGGAGCTCTTGCGACCGTCCGGGGGTGCGGATGGCATTTGTATCTGCGATGCGAAGCTGGAGGGACCTGCGTTGCGCTGCGCGCACTCGGCGTGCTCTGCGGTACAGTGCAGCACAGGGGTCTTGGGGGTTTGGGGTGGGGGGTGTCTCTGTGCCGGGGGGGTGTCGCTGCGCCCGGGGTATCACGGTGCGGATCCGCGCGGGGGCACACGGTCACGTCGAGCCAGCCCAGGACGGCACGGAGAGACAATCTCGAGGCTGGCGCCGGCCAGGGTCCGAGTCCAGACAGAGTCCAAAGGTCGACTGTCTCTTCTGCCTTGGGCGTCAGCCAAGCGCGGCTGGCGAATTATCAAATTACTCGTTCGAGGCGACGTTGACGGGTGGTATGCGTTGATGTCCGCGACCAGCCACTCGTTCGTCGCTCGTATCAAACAGCGGTCGTTATCGCTCGTGGGGAAGACTTCTGTCTTTGCTGAGGGAATGACTGGCTCCAAGCAAGTCCGGCTTGCTCTTCACTGGAAAGTGGCTAAGGTCCGTCAAGGAAATGGGGGAGAGGACGGGCGCGAGGGAAAAGAGGGCTAAAAGAAAGGGAAAGCCTGGGCGACACTTGGATTTTCTCACCTTCTACACGAAAAGAAAGAGGGTTAAATTCAAGGCCAGCGGCTGGACACCAAAGTCTTATATCATGGCCGGCATTCTCGTGGCCTGGTGTCTGCCAGTGCCTCACTGACATCCAGAGACGGCTGTTGGCTGTTGCTATTTTTGAACCACGCACCGTCGACGGCCATCGCACACAGGTGAGCGACTGCGCTTAGAGAGGCCAATGAGGGGGGGCCAGTCGAACATGGCCCGCCTCCTCCTCGATGCGGACCCCAGGCCTTCGTCGTGCAGAAGGACTTGGGCTAAGGACCGGGGGACTCCCACCAAAGAGGAAACTCGCGCATGCCGTTCGTGGGAATGTCACCCTCCCGTGATACACGAGCTCCCTGCCGGCTGGTCTGCACCCGCACAGGCTGAGGTCCGTCACTTTAGCTGATCTGATGGGCCCAGGTCTGCTGGCAGCCACGGCCGTCGGTCCGCCCCGGCGAATATGTTCGCCCGTGCTTTGAAGATGTCGGATGCGGTTGCGACCAGCTGGGCAGCCAGCAGTATCGTTCGATGCTTTTTCGAAGACGCAAGCCACGCACGCCCAGTACCTCTCCTGACGGTGGCTATTGGACTGTGGGCCATTTCGCAGCAATGGGAAGCCATGCTCGCGGGCGCATTCGTGTCCAGCTTGTACTCCGTACCGCTCTCGAGACCTTTGAGAGTGGCAGTTCTTCCTGTCGGCAAGACCCCAGCCGAAACCATGCACAGATCTGTACGGCGACGTGGTGATGTCTCTCGGTGTGCAGACCACCTGGCCGGTCATCATGCCGCTGCATCTCTGCGGTGTTCAGAAAAGACTGCCGATCCCGCGGGATATGCTGTCATGCTGTTCGGCAAGGGCAGGTCCAGCATGGGACGAAGAACCGGGATCGCCCAGGCCAGCAACAGCCGTTCCGTGCCGGCCCCCTACACCGCGCGATGGCACTGCATGAGTAGGTACTCCGAACGGCGTGCTTTGGTCAGAGTCTTGTTCCCGCGTGGCGCCATCATCGGCTGAGCGATTTCAAAATGCCTCAATGATTAAACGTCATCCATGAACCTTCACGTCCCCAGACGCCATGCTGACAAGTGACGACGCCTCCATGAAATGAACCAAGGGCCTCTTCCCAGGGCAGGAGTTCATGGGCAGTGTCTTGTGGCTCCTTCTATTTCCCCCAACGCGTGTCTCGGAAGATAGAGAGGTACAAGGCGAGGAGCGGCTCGTTCGGTGGTTGAAAGGTCGGTCTGGTAGCATCCCATAAGCCGCCCAGGTGCTTGTGCATGGTGCAGGGGACAGACGGCCGGCCACCGGCCACCACAACGTCGGCTGGACCAAGGCACAACAGCCGATGCCCGCCCGCGCAGGGGATGACTGCACTGCGGTAACCCGCGGCCAACAGCAATACGGCTGCAGGGCTGGTGCATGGGCTGTTGGGAAGCCGAACGTGACAGAGGACGGGTAGGGTCGCGTTCAAGGCGGCATAGTTCTGGAGGTTAAGGCATCGCGTCGCAGTGGCGCCATCTGCGAGAAGGGCTTTACCGGCGCTGATTGGAGCGCTGCGTGTGACGAGACGCCGTCCCGCGCAGAAACGGCAGGGGCCGCGGGACCAAGCGATTGTAGCGCCCGTGTGAGGCAGGGGATGTGTCTTGGGCGGAAGAGCTGCTGTCGATCAAGATTGGCTCTTGCGTGCAGGAAGCCGAGCAGGGATTGCCAGCGCGGCTGGGCCAATAGTGTTGCGAGGCTATCGCGCGGGGAGAGCTGGAATGCTGGAGTGTTGAGATTCTTGCCGCCCAGAGCTCCCCAGCTTCTGCCCTGTTTGCCTGTCCTGCTTGGGGTCTGTTGCCTGTCTCATTGTCAAGTCTCTCCCGTCTTCTTCCGCGAGGCCGTCCTGCTCCGTCGCCCAGGCTCGAGGTCTCCTGCGAGGCAGCCGGGTGGCAGTAGTGCGGTGGCAGCACTCTTGTGACGGCGAAGACGACGTCCGGCCTCGAGAATCCGCGCCCAGCGGCGGAGTGCGGTTTGGCTTGTGCTGGGAGACGTCGTGAAGAGGCGATGGAGAGTTTGGATGTTGCGCTGCTCGCGTAGGCGCCGTTGGAAGCTACCTTGCTGAGTTCCAACCTTCCGCAGCATGTGGGCCAAATTAGCCCCTCCCCCACGTTTCTTGCTGGGCTAAATTTGGCCCCTCCTGCCGCCGCCGTTGCAGCGCTCAGCGCTTGACAGACGAGGTGCTTGTTGCATGACGCCGAGGGCGCGCTTCGCTGTCTCTGAGCGCAGCCAACTCGCCGTCTGCCGCCTCTATTTTTAATTTAACCCTCCATCCCGATCTGTTATCGGACTAATTTGCCGGCCCTTCTCGACGATGATCGTAGTTGATTGCATGTTGGGCTAATTATGGTTACTCGACACCATCGCCTTGTTCCAACGGAGAGCGCTTGTCGGCTTGCCGCCCACCGTCAGATCTTCGGGAACACGCACCTCGTGGTTTGCTTATCGCAGACGCCAATGAGTCGTTCATATCGGATGCTGATCCGAATTACTCGGCCTGAAGGAAGGTGGTGCAGAAGCACACTGGGGGAGTTGTACACCTGCCTGTGGCATTATTCGGCTTTCGCCTGTTCTTGGATGCCAATCAGTTCCGGCGGCTTCACCTGGAGCCTAGTCCTCCTGTTGCTCCTACGTGAAGCATGCTCGATCAACGCTTCGGGCTCTGAACAAGGTGGCCCCGACACCCTTGTCATGATCACCTCTGTGTGGCATCGCAATCGGCTTCCGTTTTCACTCACGTCCATTGTGCGCCTTCAATATTCTATCTGGCATTATGTCTGGCTGCAACGCGCGGCGGTCCGCACTTTACTTTGTCGGAGTCTTGACTGGTCATTTTCTACCAAGACAAGATGTGACAAACGACCAAGGCCTGGTTTTTGGGCAGGCCAAAGTAGCACCATGCCCTCCAGCTCGGGAGCAAGGGAGGCATTGTCCCTCAGGCAACGACGCCAACCATGAGGGTCGACGCCTCTCCCATCTGGCTGCAGCATTGCACGTGTAGGGTGCGCCACACGAGGGTAGCGATGGACCGGGCTGGCCATTGATAAAGCTTCTCGGGAGTCTAATGGCCAATACGGAATGCACGTCTTCACGGGTTGTTGTGCCAGCTTTGACGACTGGAACTACTCCGTCCGAACAATGGGTGTTATCCGTTCCCACCATACGGAGTAGAGTAGGCATACAGGAGACACAACACATGCCGGCCCAATACGGAAGTGCTCTCGGGCATCCCTCTTTTGCAACCAAGGCTGAATCGAGGCAGCAGACGATTGCATTTTACGTTTCCCCCAAGGGTTGAGAGGCCAACAGCACGTAACTGTGACATGGTCCACGTCGCCTATAGCTTCCAGACGGGTCGAAGCGACAATGGTGTGCGTCCCCTTGTTGGCGGGTGAGTGGGTGGGGTACGGGAAGCTCATTGTCCGACCCAATACGGACCATTCGCACTGGGTGCGTGGGCAGTCTTTCCTTGATTGGGTATTGACTTAATACCATCGTTCTCGTGATCTCCGCTCATCTTGACCTGCTGTCGTAGTGAAGCCGGTTGACAATACGCAACTCGCCACAAGCGCGACGCCGGCCGCATCAGCCAGATGGCATGTGAGTCTTCCAAAATACGCCCTTAAAGGTGGCCGGCAAGCTCTTCTCCACCGTTAAAGTCCTCCTCGCAGTCTAAGGAAACCGATACAACCGTGATGGCGGGTGGAGCATCGGGAGGAAGAGCCGGCGCAGGTTGGTCCGTACTCGGTGCGCGCAAATCACCTACCTAGATTGCAGCCATGCCCTGCAGAATGCTTGCACGCACTGAGGGGCCGGGGAGCTTCCCCTTGTCGGAGATCCTACTACTTGATCCATACTCGTACAGTGTACGGATTAGACCATGGAAATTAGTGTGAGACCCTGGCAATCACGATCCTTCGAGCAGCGGGATGTGGACAAGTCGGAGAGCTCAGTCGCAGCTTTCTCGGCGGAGTTCTGCTGGAAGTGCCCCGTCAACGGCATGGCTAGGTCAACCTTGGTGGAAGAGCTGGACTCTGTCTTGGCCGGCCCTCCAGAAAAACTAGATTTCGCAATCCAGCCAATACCAGAGCACACTCGTGATGTGATGTCCAGGAGCCCATGCAAATCGCTCGCCGGGTCGGCATGGCCCTACAGACTCGTGCCAGCTCCTTTGTCAGACACCATGATGCGTTCCGATAACACGGGCCACGTGGCCGGTGCTTCTTTACGACGACATGAGCTGCTATTACACCAGGCACGCCGTTTCACGGAGCACTGCGTCACAATTTCAGGAGTACAAAGAAGTCGGTGAAGAGGCTCGCGGCACAGCGAACCGTACCCTTACTGACCTGTTCGCAGCCACGCCACACAGCAGGCGACCTGTGCTGTTATGCAAAGCATCAACGGAAGCAGGGGCTCGAGTCGGCAGCGGGGACGGATATAAGGCACTAGCCTGTGGCGCATGGACCACCATGCTTCTCAGGCCAAGGGTATCATCAAGGGTATCGAGAGCATGAGCGACAGGTCGAGCCAATGCCATGCAGGCAATCCGTCGCCGCTAGCAACCCCGCAACAATTGGGATTGACGGTGTTGTTGGCCAATTGACGATGCACGGAGCCGAGTCGTCAGGCGATTGGATATGGCGCAAATTGGTAGACTGAGGCTAGACTTCAGCACCCTTGATGATGTGATCACTCAACTTGCGCTGAGAGTGACCACCGGAGCATATCATTTTCCCGCCACTGAGTTTCTGGTCCGGATTGGCTGGCGAGTGAAAATTACGGTCAGTCCTAGGCTCCTGGCAAGACAGCTCGGCAAGCGACGCCTCAGCCTGCTTCTATCTACTAGCGCGACAACGGGATCAGATGGCCCAACGGCCGGCTCGGCAAGAAATGTCGTCGTGGACCATCTTGTGGAAGAAGGTTTCTGCAAATCGGTGTTGCCGCCTGCTCTATGGATTTTGCCGCCTCTGCGAGCATTCGCACCGTGCGCGCGGACGCAGACTGGGTAGTGCCGACTTGTATGCACGCCCTCGTCCATATCACCCCTCTTTTGGCAAGGTGACAGGGTTCTTTTCCAACTGTGCAACCACTTCAGCGTGCGGGGGTGTTGGAGCGGCCGAAGAGAAGCCAGATCTGCCCGTGTCACGTAGCACCCATGGTCTCTCCGCTTTCCGTTTTCCGTACGAGTACTCCGTACTCGTAGTCTGTCCATGTTGGCCCTGATTGTGGATTAAGGCGGAGTGCGACATGGACCCCGTTGCCCCCGGCATCATCACATCGCACAAAGTCCTTGTCGTGGCTGGCAAGACCTTGCTCCAAGACGAAGTGATCGGGTTTCGACTCTTGCGCGGGTTCCGGCGTTTCTTCTTGTTACGCCCCCAGCCATTTGTCCCTTGTCGTCCTCAGGTTGACCGCCTCATTGACATCATGCCGAATGCCAATCGTGTAAGTCATGTGCGCCTGTATACGTACACCGGCAACCGGGTCATCTCGTAGCCACGACGCGACCAGCCGAGACCTGACTGACACACACGACAATGCCGAGGCAGAGACAGATCGTCGGGCTGCGGAGGCAAGACCAAGTCATGCGGTTCATTAACTTTCCTGCCTTGGTTATGGCCAACATTGCGCGGCGGATTCTGTCGATTTGCTTGGTCCGTGAGAGTCTGACCAGAACCGGTCCGTCCCTCTAGCGTGCCCGTGATACCCACGGGCATTAGCGAGCGACCTTGTAAGACGATTGGTCCAGCCGGCCCCCCTCCTCCGCAGCAACGGCTGGAGTGGCGGAGGGTCCGTGGATGCCGGCCTGACGGAACAGCCCAAAGAGGAAAACGTAGGGAAAATGTCGCTGTGATGGCACGACAAATGCGCCGTCCAGCTGTGTGGCCTGCACGTGCCGTCACACTCATCACATCACACTGACAGCGGGCTGCCGGCAGGGAGCGGGGATGCCCGTGGACAGCGGAAGCAGGATTGAGCTGCAGAGCATCGAGAGGCGGGGCGGGACCAGCGGCGATTGTAAGTGCACGAGTCACCTTTTGAGCAGATGTTTCGTACAGTACTTTTTCCATTAGCTGCGACAGCTGCAAGCCACGAGGGCGGTGACGACTTGGTCTCTTGCGTGTTGGCCGACGACTGACCGACTCTGCACTCAAGCACCCTCCGGGGACGGCTTGGGCGGGACACCCAAACGGGATTCTCCAAAGGATTCTCGGATTGCCTCCCGCATCCTCTCTCCAATTCACGGCGGCCGTTAGTCACCTTAGTGCGTCGGGTGGCGCGCAACGGGGCTTGTAAGGTCGTAAGTCGAGACTCCTGGCTGTCGTCTCGGCCTCCGCATGACCCGCCACCTTGTGGCCAGCCGCGTGGGCGGGCATACCGTATCGGCGCATTGCAGAGGCCCTCGAGCGAGCGAGGCCAGAGCCAGATACTGAAAGAACGAGAGTGGCTGCGATTTGAGACTCGGAACGCAGGTTATATGTATGGGAGGGCACCTTGAGGCTGATGGAGTGTTGCGCAGGACGATGGGAGTCGAAAGGAAGCTACTCCGTACAGCCGGTTACCACCTCTTGCTGCATGGACGTAGCATCGGAATGCGTAGGTAAGGGCACGCACGAGGCGGTTCCTGCTTCGTTCTGTGGTACGGTCTGGACGAGGAAGGTCGCGCAGAGCGGGGTCTCCGGCTCTTGCCACAGCTGCTTTACCGTGCAAGCCGTGGCCGTGGTCGAGCCCGACGTCCGGCCCGGGTCACGTCCAGCAGGAGCGAGTCTTCCGGCAGGAGCCACGAAGGCTTCGTACATGTGCATGCTCGTCCCAGCGATAGTCGCTTGCCGGCTGCAGCATCCTTGTCCTTGCATCTCTGGCCTCGAGCTCATTGAGGTTGGGTCTCTCCAGGTCGGGCAGCGTCTTTGGCCTTCACGGACCAGCACGGCGCTTACGCCCCCCCACTATATTTGGCGTGGCAGTGAGACGGCTGCACTGCGATTCGCCGCTCCCCCGGGGCGGCACGGCTGGCGTCGTCGACTCGTCGGCGTCCCCCCGGCTCAGCATCCACCCGCAGTGGCACACCGACCTCGCGAGCCTATCACGACGGCAGCGCAGCGACACTCTGCGGGCGCCTCGAGCGGCTTGCAGATCCGCTGTCCAATTGTTCCCGCCAGCTTCGCGCCCACGCACATCTCGTCGACAGGCTGGTCACGGTGCCGAGGGCCATGGGGGTGGCTGGGAGCAAGACGGCGCCGTGACGAGGGACTTTAGTGGCTCTGCCTGGTCGCTGAGAGTACGAGTACCCGCCTGTGTGTGCAACAGCGAGATGGCTATTCCTGTCTCCCATGCTGCCGGCCACCATTTGTCGCTCTCCAGGACCCTGAGCCGACCATCCCCCGCAGGCGTTGGTGCATACCGCCTGTAAGTGTCGCCGTTTCGTCACATCGGACCACCTACGAAGCATATCGGGTCCCTACGTGCGCAGCGTTGCTGCGCTACCAGTCCCCAAACGGCGTACATAACCATCCCGAATCGCCCACCAGCTTCGTGATACCCTCCTCCCGGCTTTTGCGACCTGTATGATCCTCGCCCGACACCTCCGGGTTTGCATTTCATTTCGGTGTTTTTCCTTTCGTCTACATTTCCCTGTCTCACGGCAACGTTCTCATCCCTTCTACCAAAGCCAACAGCCCACCTCTAGAAAGACAGCCGGCAACGGCCATCTGCCCCAGAAGCACCGCACTTACACGCACTCCTTCCCCTCCCTCGCATCGCGTACAATCAGCCGACGCCGGCTTCTAGGGGCAAGTTGTGGCTGAAGGAGAGCATAAAGATGGTTCGTAACCCGCCTGGCATGGCAGGTCAAGACGCACACGTTGTCTAACTGTGAGATATAGGACAACGTTTACTTCCAGACAGGCGAGCACCGCCTCTACCAGGAGATGAGACAGAAGCCCGCCAGAGACACCTTTTTCAGCCTGAAAGCCGAGTTGCAAACGCAACGGCCAAGTTCGGTGGCCACAGAGTTTGTGGATACGGACTGGGATGAAGAAATTATGAGCGAAGCAGAGGAAAATTCGCCGCGCGTGAGTTTGCAGTCGGTGTGTATTAGCCCCGAGCCAGCCCCGTGTAAGTCCTACGACGCTCATATGCATGGTTTTAGTCGGGACAACCCAGTTTCACAACCGTCTCCTCATATGATGAGGCTCTCACCCCGCGGTCGAGCAGAGGCCGTGATGCATACACCGAGGCGTCCCCAAAGCCAGTTGAGGGACCTAGAGGGCCACATCTTTTCCGCAGCTCGACCGACCCATGGCAAATTGAGGAGGACATCATCTTGACACTGTCACCTCTCACCCCCAAGGTGTCTCGCCGCGTGTGCGACTTCATTGAAAGGCCCCCGCTCCCGCGACGAGACAGCGGCCCATTCCAGTACACCCGCGATGAGCTCGATTGTTCGGCGCTCGCATCATGGACCCCCGAGATGGTCTCGCAGTGGATGCTCAATGCGGGCATTGAGTTGTCCATCGCTGACCGTTTCATCGAAAACGACATCAATGGCGCTATTCTCATTACCTTGAAGTTTGAGGACCTGCGGGAATTGGACATCCCGTCGTTCGGCATGCGGACCAAGGTGTGGCATCAGATACAGGCCCTACGGGACAGTCGGCCCTCGTCACCAAGACCCGCGACGCCCATAGAGGATGCGCCGAGTCGAGAGGCGAAAAAGGAGACCAGGAAGTCGAGGAAGGATGGTGATGCAGAGCTGAGCGGGCGCCAGAATAGTAAGAGGAGGCCACGCCGGAAGCCTTCAGGCAACGACGACACCATTACCCCCATGGAGTCGGTTTCCATCATTGGCATTGAGCAGGTTATTCCCAAACAGCACAACTGCTCCAAGGGTGAAAATTGCTCAAAGTGGAAGAGGCAGCAGCGCGCCATCGAGGAGTTCAGGAAGGCCAACCCACATGTTGACATCAACGCCGGTGGGACCGTGCTAATCTTTGGCGATGCCGGCAACCCCGAGACGGCCAAAGCCATTGACCCCAATGAGGTTCACCGGCCTGTGTCGGATGCCGTTCCATCTGTGGTCGCGTCTTCCGACATCCTCGGCCCTGGTGGGCTGCCTCCATTTCAATATCTTCAGGAAGCGACCCTCCGAAATCTTCAGGCTCGTGATCCTCAAGACAATGTCCGCCAGTTCCTCAACTTCCAACACCAGCGCCCAAAGAATTGCAACGAGGAGGTCCCTCCAACTCCACCCTTTGAGCTCGCGCCGGCTTCGAAGCCCCCTCATCAGGGTCTCCGCCGGCTCCCTAAGCTCTCAATCCCCGACCACACCAGTCCGCAGCGGCAACCTGCACGTGTGTCGAGGATTCCCTCGCCTGCAGAGCAGCAGAGAAAGGAATCCCAGAAGCAGCAGCAGCG
Organism: Tolypocladium tropicale; assembly: GCA_024340005.1. Classification (NCBI taxonomy): domain Eukaryota; kingdom Fungi; phylum Ascomycota; class Sordariomycetes; order Hypocreales; family Ophiocordycipitaceae; genus Tolypocladium; species Tolypocladium tropicale. Next base: position 40,615 of record JALHBU010000064.1, on the reverse strand, counting down.
ACAGTCTGCTCAGCCACAAGAGTTTGTGCCTTATCGCATGGACAAAGGTGCTCCTCTTTCTCCAGACCTTGAGACTCCGAGGAACCCCTATCGTTTTGGAACCCCCTTTTCGGAGATTGATGTTCCTGTAACGGCGGTCCCTGTTGGGCCGGTGGCTCGCGACGCTTCTCAGTCTGTGCCTCCAGACATGGGCTACAGGGCAAACACTTCCAATAACATACCCCCTCCTCGCTCTTTATCGCGAGCTTCTATCCGTCGGCCATCGTTCCCCGTCCTACCCGCAGTAGATGAGCGCAAGCCAGTGCTTGCGGCCTCCAAGACGCCGTCCCCGAAAGCTCCAGCTCGTGGACCTCGACAGCCCCTTCAAGCTCCCCCTCGTTTCAACTACCCATGGTCTCCTGCGGAGCGCAATACCTTCGAGCATGTCATCCCTCCCATGTCTACCTTCAGGCCTGTCAACGCTCACGAATCATCCGCGGCGTCTAACGGCGTGACGTTCCAAGGCCCGATGAAGAAGCGCAAGACGCGCTTGCTCCGCCACGAGTGGCAGGATGGATACTTCACACTCAAGGGAACTCGGCTCAACATGCACAAGGACGTCGCAGAGACGGATCGCACGCTGGAGTATGTCGACATCGACGATTATGCTATTGCGTGCTCAAGCCTGGCCTCGACATCCAAGCTCAGTGCGGCCTTCAAGGCGATGCGTGTTTCGCATCAGCGCGAAAAGAGCGATCCCATTGCGGCCTTCAGTTTTCAGCTCATCCCCCAGGACAAGGAAGCTGGCGCACGTCTCCGTAAGCGTGACAGCGCCCTCCAAGCAGTGGGTGCTATGTCGGGTGAAGGCGTCAACGCGACAGGCAAGACGCACCACTTCGCCGTCAAGAGCCGGGATGATCGCATCGACTGGATGCGAGAGTTGATGCTGGCCAAGGCTCTGAAGCAAAAGGGTGAGGGCTTCGAGATCAGCGTCAATGGCAACATGATCTGAGAACTTGCGCCTTATTCATATTTCGCTGTCTCCTCTCTCGTTATAGTGAAAGCTCACCCATCTCCCCGACCATGCGACTACCACATGCTGGTGGTTTTCTACCCACGATCTCTTTTGGCAGTCTGGTGCCACCTCTTGAAGCATGCAACATGTCTCAAAGGCAGCTTTATTGTGGCACGCTGGCGTTTTTCTTAGTCCACGGGGGTTTACGATCCATGTGCGAGTTTCACAGATGATGATGGACTTGGGCATTCTCCTCTTTGTACTCAAGGCATTGAATGGACGGGATACCATTTTGTTTTAAGGCCAAGGTCACGGATCTAGGATCAAATTGAAGCACATGTTGAACATAGTCTCTCCGTTCACCAGACATGCCGCGTATTCGTCGTCACAACACCCTTGGAGCATCAATGATGCTGAGTCCGTAGAGTCCGGTACATCCATGGTTGCGACATCACGCACCCGATGCATGCTGTCATGGACCGCGACACATCAGAAACGAATGCGGACGTAGCATAGATAATTCACAGAAGACTCCGGCGTCCTCCCGTCATACTTGTACATATTCTGCCTGTCTTGAGCGAGTAGGTACACTTATCTTACAATGCCGTGCAAAATATAACGCCCATCTAGGTGTGTCCATCCAAACCATTTCCCGCTCTACTTACTGGGTCGCTGCCGACTTGAAGTCCGGCCGCAACACGCCCGACTTCTGCGCCACCTTCTCCCAGTCAATGAGCTCCCACCAAGCCTCGGCAAAGGCCATTTTGCCGCCGTTGCCACCAGCGCCGACGCCCCAGTCGAGGAGCCAGGCGTGCTCCCAGGTGTTGAGGCAGAGCAGCGGCTCAAGCTCGATGCCACCGGGGGGCAGGTCGCCGGTCCGCCTCCGAGCGCCGAATGCCTGGTTCTTGAAGTAGCTCTTCGCGGTGCCGTCGTTACCGACGGTGTTCATGTCGGTGGGCTGGGCGCGCCAGTGGGCGCCGGGGTAGGGCGAGCCGGCGAGGTAGGTGGGCAGCAGGCGGTAGTCGCCGGGGCCGGCCTTGACGAGCCAGAGGAAGCCCGGGCCGAACATGGCGGAGGCGGTGAGGATGAACTCGCGGCGCAGGGTCTCGATCGAGGAGAAGGACGCCTCGAGCTCCTGGCGCAGGACGTCGGGCATGGGGCTGCCGGCTGGGGACAGGCCCTGGAAGAAGAAGTGGTTGTTGTGGGCCATGGAGGCGTAGTTGAAGATGGGCGCTTGGCTCGGTTCGCGGGCGGTGAGGAGGGTGATGGTCTTGGTGTCTTTGTCTTCGAGCTCGGTGCCTGCGGACGTATGTTAGTGCATGCGGTCATCGAAAAATGCGGCCAGCGTCCAGAGGAACTCGACGAGACGGAGTCGTCAGAAGCCCGCACCGGAGCGGCGGCGGGCCCAGGCAGGACCCCAAGGGCAGACATACCCGTCGTCAAAGCATTGAGCTTCTCCACCATCAGGGACATGTAGTCGGTCCAGGCAATGGCAAAGCCGCCGGGGCTCATGAGGTTGGGCACGCCCTGGGAGTAGTCGTGCGGCAGCGAGGGCACCTGGTGCAGGCTCCTGCGGGCATTGACCGTCGCCCGCAGGCCCAGGCCCAAGCCAAGGCCCTGGCGCGGTATCCTCAGCCGTGTGCGGAACATGACGGTGCGGCTGGCGGGTGCGGAAGGTGATGGGCAGAGAGGCTCGAGTTGGGGGACCCCTTCAAAGTCTCACGAGATTCTGGGCGGGCGCAAATTGGAGGTCTCTGCCATCTTTTTTGGACAAGCCACGGGCCGACACACGTGAGGCGTGGCTCGTGCTGTGTGGCCGGCAGTGGCTTGTGGCTGGTGCATTTTTATGGGGCGGCTGGCTTGCTCCCTGTGCTGGAGTCTGAACGTCAAGTTCGTGACAGCTCGCCCATGGGTGGACGGGCCACGACGAAGACTTTTCTACAATTCACAAAAGACAGCAGCCGAGAGCAATTAGCAACAAGAGAGGAGGGCAGGGTGGAACGTTGAGCAGCGGCGAGCGTCAGACGTATTCCACGCTGGATACCTTGCCCTTTGGAGGAAATTCCAGCGCCATCATGAGCAGACCTAGTCAGCTTCACTTTCGGCCGAGCGTCTCACATAGAGTCCTCCAACTTGGGGAAGCGGTTAATGGTTGTGAATTTCCCTAGGAAACGCGCAGTACAGCTCGGCAGCGCCTGCCGCCCCTAGTTCCGCATCGTGCTGCGCTGAGTAATGTTCTCTGTCATTGAAGATCGTTGAGTAGATGTACAGTGACCCTGAGAGCAGATAACTCGGCTCAGCTTCTTCAAAAGCTGCAGTATGTAAGATGCTGTGTTGCTCTCCAAGCCGCTGTTGATTGCTGCTCGCATCGCCCAGGTGGGATGACTTCCAGTAGGGTACAAGGTCGGTGCGGCTTTCTGCCTGCCAAGCAAAGACTTGCAACGAACCCTCCATACTTTCACTACCTATCTTTCAGGCAGTCTCGCAGGCGTGAATCTTCTACCTACCTTACAGTCTTGCCAGCTGTCTCGCGCTTTTTTTGTGTGTGCACGTCAAAGTTCACTGCATTGCCTGCTCCTCTCCTCTCATCATCATTCCATCCTTCCCACAACCCTTTCTCCTTCACTCTGTCGGTCTCAATTCAGGCTCCCTTCTCGCCATTGCACTCGACTTGTTTAGTTGACTCCTTTTCTGATATATTGTCAACCACTGTTCATATCTGTGTGTCAGACGGTCACGCTACCAGCTTTTTCCCCACGATGTCTCTCGAAGGCGTTGATCAGGCAAGCATGACCCTGATCCTGGAGCTGCAGCTCCAAGACCTTCAGCATGTGGAAGGAACTGTCGAGGGAAAATCCCCAGAGGGTACAATGCCTGATGCAGACGCCGCCGCGGAAGCCTACAGATCTGAACTTCAATCGCTTGCTTGTCGCCTGTCCGACCAAGGAATGAGCAGAAGCATGGTTCGTATTATTTCTTATTTGACAGCGATGGACTCGGGGCACATTTTGACAGCGAACAGCACGATCGGGCTATGCGCTTGGGCCATATTCCAGAAGACTTCCAGCCTGCAGCAGTTCCAGATGCCGACGATGAGGAGACGATGAATAGACTCAGACAAGTGTACGGGCACGAGACCAACTCTTCGGCTGACGAAGAACGACCACCCAAGGCGATGAAACGTACGCATGATGCGACGGCCGGTTCCTCGAGTCGAACACAAACCTGCGCGGCCTGCTACACAAGATTTGCGCCCGTCGATGTCGTACAATGTCCATGTTCCCATGAGTACTGTCTTGACTGCACCACGCAACTGTACAGCGCCTCAGTCAGCGACGAGACGCTGTTTCCTCCACGCTGCTGTGGCCAGGCAATCCCGCTCGACATGAGTCGCAGATTCCTCTCGGAGGACCTGCTCGAAGATACGAGGCAAAACAGATCGAGTATGGGACGCCAAACCGAACATACTGCCACGAGCCAGCATGCTCCGAGTTTGTGCCACCGCAGTGTGTTCAAGGGAATGTTGCAACTTGCCCCCGTTGCCAGGCCAAGACCTGCGTTACATGCAAGGCTCAGAGCCATGAGCGTGACTGTCCACAAGACGAAGAAACGCAGCACATACTCCGCATTGCAGCTGAGAACGGCTGGCAGAGATGCCATTCGTGCCACGGCCTGGTCGAGTTGACGACGGGATGCTACCACATCTGTATGTGTCTTGCTCCTGTAGCGGTTGTGTCGAATCTAACATGCCTCTAGCTTGCCGCTGCGGTGCCCACTTCTGTTATCTTTGCGGGGTGCCGTGGAAGCAATGCAATTGCACGCTGTGGGACGAGGCACGCCTGCTTGACCAAGCTAATAATAACCTGGACGGACGCCTCGGAGGGCGGGAGGTGGACGCGGCCGAGAGAGCACGCTTACTCGCCCAAGAACGACGCAACATCATCAACAACTACGAATGTATCCACGAGTGGTACCGTATCAGGGGAGAATATCGTTGCCAAGTGTGCCATGCGGACCTTTATTACTTCATTTACGAGTGCGACGACTGTCAAGTCCAAGCATGCGCAAGATGCCGACACAACGCCCTGTGATGTGCCGCTGAATGACGGGATTGTTGAAGAATGGCCGGAGCAGACGACAATCGCAGGGCCAAGGACCAAAAGTAGTGGGATGAAAGAATAGATCGAGGACGAAATGATGGACGGACATGTGCGAAAATGAACGGTCGCTCCCGCGACGCCAGGAGTGCTGCAGTTCATCTCAGGCCCTGGAGCCGTGGCTGTTGTCTGGCCTACCCTGCGACATATGGGACTGAAACTGAGTGTAACGATCTCTCAGGGCAAGGTACTCAGTACTCTAGCTTGCGTGATGCTGGAGATTAAATTTAAAACTGGATTGTTGGAGTGCATTCTATGCTTGGACACGTCACGTGGCGTTGCAACACTGTGTAGGTCGGCAGATGGAGCGACGTTGGGCCGATGATGATGCATGGATGATGTGGGGGGGAGAGCGCCCAGCGCCCTCAGGCGCAGCCACTTGGGGGGGCCCGAGGCGCTCCCTGGCTGGCCCGCAGGCCATGGCGCCAGGTGACGGCAGCTAAGCGTCAGTTGGTCCAGTGGATGATGACCACACGCCGGGGCCGCGAGCCTCGCCTCTCCTGCCAGCCTGCGACATCGTCATCCTCGGCCCCCGTCAGCTGGCAGACGCAACACCACGACACTGCTCTTTACCTGCCCGTCGCCCTTGCCCGACGCTCTCGCGCATCCGGGCCCCTGTCTCTGTCTGTGCGGCCCCTTTCGTTGTACCCACCCAGCGGGGCCGTTTCCCTCAGGCTCGTCTCGCCTGTTCCAACGTCAAATCTACGACGGGCTGCGCCTCGGTCCGCAGCCTCGTTTCGTCTTCCTCTCTCTTCCTCTCTCTCTCTTCCTCTCCGGCTCTCTTCCTCCACCGTCCTCCTCACCTCCGTCGGCCGGGCCTTTCCTCCCGCTCTTCCTCGACGCGGCGAACCACCTCCCCACGGGCGCGCCGCTGACGAGGGCCTCCTCGAATCCCGCCCGCCCCTACGAGCATGCAGCCCATACTCGGCATCCGTGCCGCCCAGGATGCCAGCCGCGTAGCCATCGGCGTCGACGAGCCGACGGCCGTCATCGCCGCCGTCGTCGAGTCCAGCATGGCCACCGTCGCGACGGCCCTCGCCGCCGCCGTCTCGGCGAGCCCGACGTCCAGCCCCGACGGGCCGAAACACGACGAGCCCCAGGGCGAGTGCTCCCTGCTCGGGCCCTTTGCGCTGCTCGTCCAGGCGGCGCTCGGCGCGCTGGCGCTGCTGTCCCTCGTCTACAAGCGCTGGCGGGAGCGCCCGCAGCGGGCTCTCAAGATCTGGTTCTTCGACGTGTCCAAGCAGGTCTTCGGGTCGGTGCTGGTTCACATCGCCAACATCTTCATGTCCATGTTGACGAGCGGGCGCTTCTCCATCAAGCTGGAGCCGGGGCCTGCGCGCCGCGAAGACGACCCTTACACGCCCAACCCGTGCTCCTTTTACCTCCTCAACCTAGCCATCGACGTGAGTTCTTACCGCCAGCCATCTATCTTCGCACCGGGTGCAACTGCTAACAAAAGCTCCAGACGACCGTGGGCATCCCCATCCTCATTGTCCTGCTGCGCATCCTGACGGGCCTGGTCGCCTTCACGCCCCTGGGCAAGCCCGCCGAGTCCATCCAATCAGGCTACTACGGCAACCCACCCAACGCCTGGTGGTGGCTCAAGCAGTCCATCATCTACTTCTGCGGCCTCTTCGGCATGAAGCTCTGCGTCCTCGTCATCTTCATCATGATGCCCTGGATCTCCAAGGTCGGCGACTGGGCGCTGGGCTGGACCGAGGGCAACGAGCGCCTGCAGATCGCCTTTGTCATGATGATCTTCCCCCTCATCATGAACGGCCTGCAGTACTACATCATCGACTCCTTCATCAAGAAGAAGGAGACGGAGCACGAGCGCCTGCCCTCCGAGGACCCGGACAGGGCCCACGACACTGACGACGACGAAGACGAAGATGACGAGCCCGCCAAGTCGCAGACGCGCATCCGCACCAGCGGGGACGAGTACGACCCCGACGTCGACGGCCACGCGCCCACCGTCGTCGGCAGCAGCTCGAGCCGCCGCATCGAGCGGGCCAAGGTCGTCCCCAAGGAGCTCTTCCCCAAGGAGTAGCGCGAGCGTCGTACATGTCCCTATTCGTGACACACTTACACTCATCCGTTGTTTGTTACTTTATTGGCTCTCCACCATCCTGTCTCGGTGGTCATTGGGGGGTCCTCATCTCATTTTTCTGTTGTTGCGTGACTGGAAGCGAATTGGTATACCGGGACACAGTCGGGAAACATGGGTTCAAAGGCGGGCTAGCGGAGTCATTCACACATCACAAACCTGGCGTCTAGAGAGCGTGGGAACAATGAACATCAATAAAAATGTCCTTGGCATTTCAAATTTATGGTGGCGCGTAGCCAAGCGGGGTCGAGTTCCCCCAAGATTCCTCCAAACAATCCTTGCAGCGAAAAGTAATGTAGCGTCGATGAAATCAGATCTATGCCGCTTCGCCATGCCACGTTTGTTACACAGACAGCCGCAGGCTTCAGCTTTGCGCGCAGCAGCCGAATCGAATGTCCTGTGCCTGTTCTAGCTCAAACGCAATCTCTCTCAAAATGGGCTGCCCAGAAAAAGAGCCCGGTCGTTGCAGATGCTTAGTGGCAGATGTATACCACTTCTTCATATACAAGTAGACGAAATCGAAACAAAGGTTCAAGCTTCCCCAATATGTCGTGAACAAAATATGAAACGGTTCCGTCATCTGACCACGAGACCAGATCACCACCGGGATGATGCATCGCAAGTCTTTTCTAGCACTCAAAACGCCAGGCCCAGAAACGGCCTTTGCAGAACTTTAAAAGGCGGAATTGTGTGCCCGTCCACTTGGCTTGTGGCCGCTTCAGATTCCGCTCCAGCCTTCCTGAGCTGGCTGGTAAGGCTTGTACCCTGGGTATGCCTCCTTGGTGGGCGACTGCCTCGACTCGCTGGGGCGACGGTCGTTGTTTGCAGGGCGCGCGTAGCCCGAGGTGAAGTCGAAGCCAGAGTTGTTGGTGATGGGTGAGTGGGGAGGCGATTGAGTGAACGCCGCAGGGTTCTGAGCCGGTCTGGTCAAAGGCGGGGGGGCACGTCGAGCACCTGGCGCCGCCGAGTTGTGGCGGTCTGGAGCCGGGGAAAAGTGACGATCGGGAGCCGGCGAGTATGTCCTGTTCGCTTGGTCTCGGGGCGGGCCGTACCCAGGCTGGCCATAGCCTGGTTCACGTGGAGCGGGAGTTGCCCTCGGGGACTGTCCATACGGGTTGTCGCCGCGCGGTCCTGGCGTTCGCCTCGGGCTAGGAGAGTTTCTCGGGCCATCCATGCCGTACGGGGGCCTGCTACCCACGACGCCGAAGGTGTCAGCCGTGCCCTGCCGTCTCATTCCGTAACCGTCGGGCATATCGTCGCCAGTCGCCTGGCGCCTCATGCCATATCCGTTGCTTGTGTCGTGGGGAGGCTGTTGGCCATAGCGGCCCGGTTGGACCGGTTCTGCAGGCATTTCTGCGAATCCCTTGTTCATGGGGTTCTTGCCATAGGCGTTGCGGCCTGGGCCTGGGGACTGTCGTCCTGGTCCCATTTCGGCAATGACAGGCGGAACATATGCTTGGTTCTGCCCATGGTTCATGTAGTCATGAGCCGGCGGATGTTGTTGGTGGGTGCCCATCATCGCGGAAGGCTCATCGTACGGCTGGTCCAGGCCAAAACCGTTGGACTCGCGGTTGGCGTTGTTGTTGTTGTATGCCAGCTGGTCACGCGAACCTGATGCCCCGAGGCTCTGTTGGCTGTGGCCTGGGGACAGTCGGCCGTAACCCAGGGCTTGCTGGTTCTGGTTTGCCATGTATCCGTTGGGGCCAGCACGAGGAGGCCCGTATGGGCTGTGAGGCTCCATGCTCATGGGACTGACCGGACCCGGAGAGGGGGTGGGCAGCGGCTGCTGCGCCGTGGGCGTCGGGGACTTCTTCAAGTTGTTCATCTCCACCTCTTCGTGCTCAACCATGACCTTCCTCGAACCTGCTCCTTCCCAGCTCGGCATTTGGGGGAGCGCGTCCTCGCCGCCTTTCTTGGACACGTCGAACTCGGCATACTGCGGCGGCTCGTGAACAGGTTGCCGGGGGGGTGGCGCTGTTGATTCAAAGGGAGTTTTCATAGGCGCCTGTTGTTGATAGCCATGATGCGGAGGTATGTAAGGTTCGTCGAGGTACTTGTGCCGCCTCTCACCGGGCGGGTCGCAACAACCGCAACAGTTCCCGCAGCACTTGAGGCATTGGAAACAGCTGCAGCAGCACGAGAGGCCGCAGCAGCAGCACCTGATAACGCACCAAACGACGCCGATGACGATGAGACCGCCAATGACTATGACGGCGATGACGGGCCATCTGCAGAGAGTCAGCAATGTCCGCAAGGCCAAGAAGAAGGGTACGTCTCGGGCACCACGTACTTGCAGAAGTCGGCCTTCATGCAATTGTCCCAGCTGGAAAAGGCAGTCTTCACATCCGTCACCTTGCCCTGCGCCTCCGAAACGAGATCTCGCCTTGCCACGCCCGCGGCAATGCTCCCAGCGAGGACGTCGCGGAACTGCTGGAGGAGTCCGCCCTGCAGGCTCCTCACCATTGCGACATCCACCGCAACCATCTTGTCGCCGTGTTTGCCGTGCCCAGCCTGCGCATTCACACGAATAAGTCAAATCGCGGTCGTGGTGATGCGAAACGGTGTCGGGTTGTCGCTTGTTATCACCGAGAGGAGGGAACGCTTTCGACGTCTGCGGAGGGACCTCCTAGAAGTCACAGGAAAGGCCCAAGAGAGAGGTGACTTGGTGCGATTCTGCAATGCCCCAATTATGTCAATGGGACAGGGGAGAACGTAAGAATGGCGTTGTTGTCGGTGCCACGGAGCGGCCCGGGTAAGACGCTGTCCAGCCGTGGCCAACGAGGGAAATATAAATAAGCGGCGGCAGTCTCGGCTGCGAGCACTGCTCGTGCGCTGCGCAGGCGAACAGGTCGGCAAGAGGGTCAAGAAGAAGGCCAGAGGAAGAAGAACGAGCGGCTGCAGCGACTGCAGGCGGGCTGAGGGTACGGCGAGTGGCCCAGCACGTCGAGCGGTTTCTCGGACGGAGAGGTGCGAATCGAGCGGTCGAAGGCGGCGCAGCGAGCGTTGGTCCGTCTGCGTAGGGGTCCAAACTGCGGAATCGTACTACGACCTTAGCGCCCTGCGAACACGAGGCGACGGCGGAGGGCGATGATGATGATGATGATGATGATGATGAATAAAGAACGAATGGAACAAGCGTCACCAAGAAAGGGTCAAAAGAGCGACAGCGGCAACGATCCGCCCTCCAGCAAGCAACGAGGAGCTGCGTGCCAAAACGTGGGATGATGGCAGAAGGGGGGGAAGGGAAATGGGAATGGCGGCGAGCCCACGCGGCCACAGGGCAGGCTGGCACGCTAGGAAAGGGGACGCAGGGCCCTCATTCGACCCTGCAGCTCGCAACCTCGCACCGGGGCCTGGCGATCTGGCGGTACCTGCGCTCGAGTGGCGCGGGCGCGGCCCGGTCAAGTACCGCGCGGCGCCCCAACTTGGAGCCGCTAACACGCAGCCCCCCTGCCCCCAAGAAGCCGGCTTGGGGCATTGGAATTGGGATCCTCGAGACCCGAGTAATACTACGGGCCCTGAAGAAGCTTCTTTTCGGCACTCAAAAGTGGGCGTTGCGACGACGGCGTCGCGCACGTCCTCGGCGCGCGGCAGCTGCGGCAGCACGGCGTTGGCTGGCGCTGCGGCATCAGCATCTCGTCGGTGGTCGGGTCCCGACGTCGGGGGCGCAGCCGTTGTGTGTCTCAGGGGGGCTGGCGATGGCGTCCAGTCCAGCTCGGCCCCGTCGGCGTCCAATGTTCGTCATCTTTGGTCCCGCGCGCAAACCGCCACACGTGCAATGGGCCGGGTCATCACACGAGTGCTCCGTACGAGTATTACGAGTATTGCTTGACCGGGTGTCAAAGTCTTCAAGGGTCCGCACCCTGCATTCTTGTCCCAGCTGCCAGGACCTGCGCGCCATGGGCTCCCGCGTCGGATGCAACGCTCCAGACCCTGCGCCCTGCGTGACCTGGTGTCCATACGATCTGTGCTCGGTACGACCACGACGAAACGCTGGCGAAGCACGGATGGGCAGCAGGCTTTGACCACGTCGAGTCGATTGCTATGCCGCGGGCTGGCCCGCCCGTCCCCAGGTCTCTATTTCCCGTGCTACCAACCAGGCGATGCCCATGCCTTCTCCAGTTTCGCGCTGCTGCTGGGGGACGCGGCAGCTCAGACTCCCGGTTCGGCGCATGGATCCACTGCCAATCGTCAACGAGACCTTATTTCGACGTGAAGGTGAGACACGGCCGTGTGAGGCCTCCGCAGGGCGCGCGGGTCGGCCCACGGCTGCGCAGATACGGGACGTCGTCGTCATGAGCCAAGTTCGACATGCCATCTGCAGCTCTGCACGTCTTCACGCCGCCTGACAAGTGTCACTGGCCAACAAGTTGCTGCTTGTTGATGTTGTATTTGTTATCGTTCATTGGTGTATTGTTGTTGTTGTATTGGTTATAGTTGATTGGTGTATTATTCTCGTGTAGCTGTCATACGTTGCCAGCCAAATGCGACTCCAATCTACGCGACAAGATTCAGTCACCCCTGCCGGATGTACTCCGTACACGTCCATGCTTCAAACTTCGGCAACAATCCATAGTAATTAATCGACCGCGACATTCTCCGTCCGGTCACGCCCCCAGGCGCACACATACACACACTCATATACTAAACGTAGCTTTACAAAAAGAAGTCGTGGGTCCCTCAAACGCCAATCCATCCGCAGACAGCCGTGATGCCTTTCCGGGCCCCGTCCGCGCCGTCTTTACTTGCCCGGGGGCGGGCCGGCGGGGGCGCTGAACTGCTCGCGCTGGTACGTGTTCTCGGGCGGCTGGACGCCGTACTGCTGCTGCTGCTGCGGCGGGTTGCCATAGTAGCCCTCGTTGGGGTTGAACGTGGTCCCCGTGTACTGCGGATGTTGCTGCTGCTGGCCGTAGGCGGGCGGGGGGTTGGCGAAGCCGCCGCCGTAGGGCTGCTGCTGTTGCTGGTTGTAGCCCGGGTTGTAGCCCTGGCCGTAGGCCTGCGGGTTGTAGCCCGACTGGTAGTTGTTCATCTCGTGGCCCTGGCCGCCGTACTTGCCCGCGGGGGCCATCCAGCCGGTGCCGTAGAGGGGCTGGACGCCGCGACGACGGCGACGGCGAGCGAGACAGCTGTCGAGCGTCCAAGGTCAGCTATTGCCTCGTGGGTTTGCGGCGTCGCGACCACGCCAGCAAAGGGGGAGGGGAATGACTCACCTGCAGAGGAAGAGGATGAGAAGAACGAAGACGATGACGGCGCCGACGACGACCCATCGACCCCAGTCATACCAGCCGTTGCTGCAGGTATACCCGTAGCAGCTGCTGTAGTAGTACCGCGCCAGCAGCTCTTTCAGCTCTGTAGGCGCCATTCTGTCGTTTGTTCGCTCGCGCGCGATAGACTGGACACGGTTTCCCTGGAGGTTCGACGCTTTTATCGGCGGGAGATGCAGCCGGGGGGGAGGAAAGAAATGAGACCGGGGGTGGGAGGCAAAAAAATTGCGGCTGCGGTTGTTGGTCGGGGATGGGCCGATGGAATTAGGTTGCGCTGGCCGACCAGGTTTTGGGGTAAGCGGGAAGTGGATGACGTGTGCGCGTGCCGAGGACGAGGACGCCTGTACTCGGACGGGGTACTCGTCGCTGTCTCGTGCGCGTGGCTCAGAGTATCAAAGATCGCCGCGTCCTGCTTGCCAGCCTGCCCGGGAAACTGGGAAGAGCAGAGCAAAGCAAAGCAATGGAGGAGGGGGAGGGGGAGGCGACTTGGCGACGGGTAAGGCGAAATTAAACTTGCGATGCGCGATGGCACGGAGCAAGACGGCTTTTATTGTCTGAGTCACGCACGGCGAGCCGAGCTTGGACAGTGGACAGCACCCGTGCCTACCTAACAGATGCGGCGCCCAGCTGGAGCGAAGGGGCCCCGTCATGACGGGCAGTGCTGCTGGATTCCACCACCACGAGCGAGAATCGACCGTGGCCCAGCCTTGGGGATGATTAGAGTTGGCCCACCTACGGGGTAATTCCACCGTGGCTGCGCACCTGGGCAGCAAATCACGCTCACGGTTTCGCCCTGCGCTGCGCCCTGTCCGGCGGGGCCGTGGCCGTGGCCGCGTCCGCACGTCCGGGTGGCGCTGGCGTCGTCGGTTCACGCAGCTGATTGATGATGGCTCTCGTCGCCGCAATCCGACGTCCTGCCCGCCTCTCCCCGTCGGGGTTCGATCTCGGGAGCGGATCGTCGACTCGGGCAGCAGCAGCAGGGCGGAAAACACCTTGGCACCCTCGTGCGTCAATGCTGCTGGGCGAGTCGACGCCACCTCCTCCTCGCCTGCGCCATCGTCTCGTACTCCGTACTAAGCACCTGGCTGCTGATGTCTAGCTCCAGCGCCGCGAACAGCGCCGCGAACGCTCGCACTCTGCTCGTACTCCGTACTACCAGCCCGAAATTGGCCTCTTGGCCTGCAGGACGCGGGCCGGCCTGAGTCTTCCATCAGCATCAGTCGCAAAGTCAGCTGCAGCCTCCGAGCTACCTTACCGTATCGACACACAGTTTACCCTCCATCTCCCATCTTCCCACCCCCTTTTCCCAGTGCGAACTGCTCGTCTCGACATGGCGCTATTCGTACGTTCCCGCCTCCCGCGTCCGGGCCCACCGCAGCGTACTCGCAGGTGCCTAATAAGCTTCTTGCTCGCTCGGAACCCCCGTCGCTAGATGGGACCCGGCGACGGGCGCCCTGCAGGTGTGCCGCGGGTTGTCCAGGCAGCCGAGTTCACCTGCTGCTTTTCGGATTCGTCCCTCGTGAACCTGGAATGCTCGTGCCTGCTGCGCGCGGGCCGGGCTGTCAACCACGCACGCGCCAGCAGCATTGTTAGTAATCGCGTGGGTGCGATGGATGGAATCCTCGATTGATTGACCGCACTGCCTCAATGAGATCATCCCACCGCTCCCGCGGCTTCTAGAAAACGCCCCGCTCCTCGCTGTGCGGCGTGGGCCATGAGTGCGCAACCGCCCGCCAGGTTGCTGTCGCATCGTACTGGCACGCTGGCATCCTCTCCCACCTTCCGGATGCGGCGGCTTGTTCACCTCCTCACGCAGAGATTCCCCCCGCCCGCTCTACCGAGCCGGTTCGACAATAGAAGTCATGACGCCCTGGGCATGTCCATTATTCACTAACTATGAGTGGATGACTTGTAGTGTACAACAGCCGTTGCTCTCTGATTACCTATAAGAATCGCAGTCGCAAGCACCATGCCGAGCCGCGCCCTTACTCCAGAACAGCGCTCAAAAGAAAACTCCTCGCCCTCTCGTGACACCGTGCACAACTTCGCTGCAATGAACAGAGGAAGCGTGTGGAAGTGGGAGAGGAGTGGCAGTCCCCTCCCTGCACGCACGTCAGGAGTTCCATCGGCGTCTGCCCCCGCCCGTTGAGGACAACAAAGGGAGACGGCCATCATGTGAACGGTTCCTGAATGATGGAATTGCGACCAAGGGGCAACCAATTCGCCGGCCCCGCTCCGCTCCGCTCAGTTCGTAGGGTATACTCGTGTCGTGTAGGTTTCAAGTCGTGGGTCACTGCCGAGAGTCGTGTATTTTGCTGCCCTTCGCCCCGCCCAGCGCCCGGAAACGACAAGGGGGGAAGGCAGGTATATAGCGGAAAGTGTCGTCATAGACATCCCGAAACGCCTTGCAAAATGTTTACAGTGGGTTCTCTCATCGAAGGATGAGAGACATCAAGTTCGTTACGTTGTCGTTGGCGCTTGGCGTTCACAAACCAGACTTGGGAAACGTGTAGCGGTTCCGTCGCACTTCCTCTGCCGCCTTTAGGTTGCGTTCAGCGGCCTGCTGTGCCTGCTGCTTGGCGGCCAGGGCATTGATCTTCTCGCGGGCCCTCATGAGGCTGCTGTTGTCTTGCTGCTTGATCTTGGCGCGGATGTCGTAGAGCGCCATGATGGTGGACGCCCGGTCGAGGTCATCATCGCCCTGAAAGATTAGTGCGTCAGCAAAGTTGCTCTGGCAGAAGAATCGAAGCGCACGGGGGGTGTCCCTTACGTCAGAGTCGCCTCGACGCGGCGTACCGGGTGTCGAGTTAGTGGCAGAGCCGGAGCGCGAGCCTGACGAGCTGATGAGGATACGACGGCCCAGCTTGTCGAACTTGGGCGGAGCACCCGTCTCGCTGGACCACACCCGCTGCATCGAGGTCGGGCGTAGGGTCTGCGAATGGTGGCTGGAGACGACGCCAGATTCGGCCTTGACAGTGTCGGTTTGCACGGGCGGGGTCGGGATGGGGGACGGAGCGTGGGCGTTGACAATGGCCGCGGCTGCCTCAGGTTCCTGTGTGCGGGCCAAGGTGATTAGCGAGGCGACCGAGGACGTCTGTCGTGAGAGCAGGGACTTACAGCAGCTCCGAGGTTGCTCAGGTCGGCGAGCACCTGGGACAACTGGAGGCTCTCCATCGCCAGCTTGAGCCAAGATGCGTGCGTGGGAGCTCGACTTTGGAGTTGGCTGCTGATGCGTAGGCTATGGGGCTGTCCGATGCAAGAGGTGGCAGGTAGCGTGTGGTGGACGTCGTGCGAGCGAGTCGCTTCCTTGGCGGGCGCGTATGCAGTCTCTGGGGGCCAGAAATCCTTCTCGCTGCGGTGATGTCGATGTCGGCGATGACGGCGATGACGATGGCGTTGGCGATGGCGAGCGCAAGGAAGCTGCGGACTCGACTCGAATGATGGGGGAAAAGGAGGTTCTTTGCAGGTGGCGGGTTTGCGTCTGGCCCGTGTGGTGTGGTGGTGGTGGTGGTGGTGAATGCGGTTGCAGGTGTCATTTTCTTGCCGTGGAGCAGAGTGGAGGTGTTGGTTGCCAGCTGCCGCCCTGTCCGTGGCCGCAAGCGGGGGTTGCCACCGCTGGGCGCCACCATCCATGCCTCCCATCCTCCCCATCTCACCTCTGGCTGGCGCACATTTTGCGGGTGCGCGCACCGCTGCCCCCGCTGAAATCAAGAAGCAAGACTCCCTAGCGGCTAGAGGCGCGGCTGGCTGGAACCCCCTCCCCACACTTTGGGGTCAGAGGGAGATCGGCAAGGTCGGCTGGGTTGGGGCCGCGACGCGCAGGCCCCTGTCCGCAGCCAACCAGCGCCGTCTCTCTGCTTCCTTCGCAGGGCTCGGCAGGCTTTTGGGCGCAGGGCTGCCCGTCAGCAGGGTCTCTGGACTGGCCACGGGACGTCGACCACGGGTTGGATGGATAATACGATCCATCTCCGTAGGGCGCAGGTACGCTTTCGGTGAGCGGTGAGCGGTGAGCGCTGACGTGGCCGCCGCCGCCGCCGCCGCCGACGGGGCCCGGAACGAACTATGCGCATACCGACCTGCAAAGTAAGCGCTGCATCAGGCCCTCATGGCCTTCTAAGACACTGCCAGGTGTGCCAGTGTGCACTCACCCGGCTTTCAAAGTCCCCGCGGACTGGAGTTTACTGAGCGACGGAGGACGCCGCCGAATGCGTAAGCGCGCTTCTGGACAGACATGCTTTTCAATCATCGCCGTCCGCTTCACGACACTCTCGCCTGAAGCCTCATCCAGCGGCGGCATCTCAGTAGACGCGGCGACGCCTCCCGCTCTGCGGTGTGGTGTCTCGCGCCAGCAGATGCTCGTGTCGTGTTCACATCTGTGGGCTCAAGCATGCCTAGGTACTGTAGCAATCGATACTGTAATTCATATTCGAAAGCCTATGAGAGCCAGAGTGCCAAGCAAAGAACAGTACTGTAGGAAGAGCCCAACGTCCTCCGCGCGCCGCGCAAACAAACATTCTTGTGGTGCATAGCCACTTTTCTTTAGGATACGTCAACCGCCATGGACCAACTATTTCAAACAACCAACCCCTGCCACCACAGGAACCCATCAAGCCTTGGTGATCCTGCACACCAGGTCGGAGCCGTCGACCGAGTCGCCCTCCTTGACCTGCAGGCTCGCCACCTTGCCGCTGTGCGGGGCGGAAATAACCATTTCCTGGACAACGGGTTAGTCAACCATCCATTGCAGCCGGAAGTTGCACAACTTACCATCTTCATGGCCGACAGAACGGCAAGAGGGTCTCCCTTCTTGACCTCGGATCCCTCGTGCACCCTCAGCTCAACCAGCACACCAGACATGGGGGCGCCGACCTGGCTCGAGTCGCCGGGGTCGGCCTTGGGTCGGCTGATGTTCTCGACGGCTGCCTTCTTGTCCACAACCGTGACTTGTCGGACCTCGCCGTTCATCTCGAAGAAGACCTCTCGCTGGCCCGTCTGCTCGCTGAGCGGGCCAACGGCAAGGAGCTTCAGGATGAGAACCTTGCCCTTCTCGAGCTCGACGTTGAACTCCTCTCCAATCTCGGGCTTGGACAGGAAGTACCTCGTCGGCAGAACAGACAGGTCTCCGTACTGCTGGACAAACTTCTTGTAGTCCTCGTACACCTTGGGGTACATGACGTGCGAGGCAATGTCGCACTCCGTGACAGGGTTGCCGTACTTCTTGGACAGCTCCTTCTTGACCTTGGGGAAGTCAACGGGCTCCAGCGACAGACCGGGTCGCTTGTCGAGCTTCCGGCGGCCACGAAGAGCGTCGCTGCGCAGAGGCTCCGGGAAGCCGCCGTATGGCTGGCCCATCAGACCCTCAAGGAACTCGAGCACCGAGCCGGGGAAGTCGAGCTCCGAAGCGCGAGCCTTGACGTCCTCAGCAGACAGGTTGTTGGACACCATGAACTGGGCGAGATCTCCGACGACCTTGGACGTGGGCGTGACCTTGACGATGTCGCCAAGAAGGTCGTTGGCATGCTCGTACGCCTTCTTGGTCTCCAGCCACTGGGAGCCCAGACCAAGCTGCTGGGCCTGGAACATCATGTTGGTAAGCTGGCCACCGGGAATCTCGTGCTCGTACACCTCGGGGTCTGGGCCGGCGAGATGCGCCTCGAAGGGCGAGTAGAGCAGGCGGAGCTGAGACCAGTAGGTGTCGAGGGCTCGAACCTGCTTCGGGTCCAGGCCAGGGTCGAGATCGCTGCCCTCGAGCGAGGCCAGGATGGCGTTGATGCTGGGCTGCGACGTCATGCCGGACAAGCTGTCGGTGGCGGCGTCGACGGCGTCAGCGCCAGCCTTGGCGCAAGCAACCATGGATGCCACGCCGGTACCCGCAGAGTCGTGGGTGTGGACGTGGATGGGCAGGTCGGGGTACTTCTTGCGGATGGAGCCGATCAAGAGAGTGGCAGCATGGGGCTTCAGCACACCAGCCATATCCTTGATGCCCAGGACGTGGATGTCAAGCTTGACCAGCTTGTCGACGAGGTCCAGGTAGTACTCCAGGTTGTACTTCTTGCCGGGGCTCAGCATATCACCGCTGTAGCACACGGTACCCTCGGCCACACCACCGGCCTTGAGGACGGCCTTGATGCCGACCTCGAGCTGGTCGATGTCATTGAGGGCGTCGAAGACACGGAAGATGTCAACGCCGTTCTTCTTGGCCTGCTCAACGAAGTGCTCAATGGCGTTGTCGGGGAGGGACGAGTAGGCAACGCCGTTGGCGCCTCGCAGGAGCATCTGGAAGGGGATGTTGGGGACAAGCTTTCGCATGCGTCGGAGACGGTCCCAGGGGTCCTCGTAGAGGAATCGCATGGCGACGTCGAACGTGGCGCCACCCCAGCACTCCAGACTGTAAAGGTTGGACAGGGCGTGGCTAGTCTCCTTGGCAATGCCCAACAGGTCGACGGTACGGACACGCGTGGCCAGGAGAGACTGGTGAGCATCGCGCCACGTGGTGTCCATGAGAAGGCAGCCCTTGTAGTCGCGGACGGCCTTGGCAAAGGCCTTGGGTCCCTTCTCCAAAAGGATGTTCCTCCAACCCTTCTGGCAAGGCTCGCTGACATCGACCTTCTGGCCGTCGGAGGAGAACAGCTCCGGCAGGATGATCTCGCCACGGAACTTGGGCTCGCCAATCTGGCCCTTGATGGAGCTGCCGTTGACGGCGACATCTCCGAGATAAGCCAGGAGCTTCTGGGCACGGTTCTGGCTGCCGACGAGGTCGAACAACTGGGGAGTGTCATCGATGAACGTTGTCCAGCAAGTGCCATCAATAAAGGTCGGGTGAGTCAGGAGAGAGGCCAGGAAGGGAATGTTGGTCTTGACGCCGCGGACGCGGAACTCAATCAAGGCTCGGAGCACCTTTCTGCGGGCGATTTCGTAGGTTGAGCCATGGCACGTGCACTTCACCAACATGGAGTCGTAGTAGGGCGTGATGACAGCGCCAGCAAAGCCGTTGCCACCGTCGAGACGGACGCCGTTGCCGCCAGCCGAGCGGTAGACCTCAATCTTGCCGGTGTCAGGCTGGAACTGCTTCGCAGGATCCTCGGTCGTGATTCTGCACTGGATGGCGAAGCCACGGGTGGAGATGCGGTCCTGCGTCAAGCCGAGCTGGGCCAAAGTAGCGCCGGCGGCGATCTGAATCTGTGCGGCGACGATGTCGATGCCGGTGATTTCCTCGGTGATGGTGTGCTCGACCTGGATACGAGGGTTGATCTCGATGAAGTAGTAGCGGTTCTGCTGGTCAACCAGGAACTCCGCAGTGCCTGCATTGCGGTAGTTGACGGACTTGGCCAGCTTGACGGCATCGGCCAGAATGGCATCCCTGGTCTCGGCCGGGAGGTCCTTGGCGGGGGCAATCTCGACGACCTTCTGGTGTCGGCGCTGAACGGAGCAGTCACGCTCGTACAGATGAACAATGTTGCCGTGGTTGTCACCGAGCAGCTGGACCTCGATGTGCTTGGGCTTGTCGAGGAATCGCTCGACGAAGACAGTGCCGTTGCCGAAGGCAGACTTGGCCTCCGAGGTTGCTCTCTCGAAGTTTTCCTTCAAGGTCTCGGGATCGCGGACGACTCGCATGCCGCGGCCGCCACCACCGTAGGCGGCCTTGATGATGATGGGGAAGCCATACTTGTCGGTGAATGCCTTGACCTCCTCGTACTTCTCGACGGCATCCTCGGTACCGGGGACGACAGGGACATCAGCCGCAATGGCCAGCTTGCGGGCGGACACCTTGTCGCCGAGGGAGTCGATGACATCAGGGCTGGGACCGACGAACTGTCGTGGGGAAAAAACAAATTAGCATCGGCGCCTAGGTCTTAGCGCGTGGGTATGCTCAGGTTCAGCTTACAATGAGGCCGGCCTTCTCGACATTGCGAGCGAACTCGGCGTTTTCTGACAGGAAGCCGTATCCTAGTAGGCCAGGTCAGCGCCTGGAAACCCTGTCAACGGCCAGGGGCACGGTGCACTCGAAACTGACCAGGGTGGATCAATTGAACACCGTGCTCAACAGCAATCTTGATGATCTCGTCGCCGGCGAGATAGGCTCCGACGGGGGTATACTGGCCACGCTTGCCAATGACGTAGGCCTCGTCGGCCTCTGCAGCACTCGTCAGCAAATAAAGACTCAAAAAAGAAAGCAAGTGGCGTGCATACTCTGCCTGTGCATGCTCAAGCGGTCCTCATAGCTGCGGGTGGGGTCAGCAACCGGCGCATAGTCGAAGCTGGACTCGCCGCATCCGAACATAATCGTACCTGAAGACCGCGACGGTGTGCAGTGAAAGCTCGTGGGCCTGCGTACCAGAGGGTCAGCAACAGCCGGCGAGGCGCAATTGAAGCGCAGACCGGGCGAGGAAACAACTCACGGTTCTAAAAATCTGTTGGTCGCAAGAGGCTGTCAGTGTCACGGAAGCCGGGCTGCGGTTGGCTCGAACTGGTGGGGGTGGTCATCATACCCGGATGGCTTTCCGCATGTTAGCGGTCGGAACGGAGGCACGGTGAGCGAGGGGGACTTACGGATTTCACCACGGTTGGCGACTGAGGGCGTGGCAGACGAGTCAGCGCGAGGTCCTCGGGTTCGTCACGACGGCTGCCGGGCTGGCCATGGGGGCTCGCGGGCGGCAGACTCACCGAGAATCTTCTTGAGCTGCATGATGCTCGAGTTGGCGCGGATGTGGTGCACCGACTTGGGCTGGTCCACATCCTCGTCCTCGAAGACATCGTTGAAGGTGAGCGGCTGCTGAGGGGCCGACATGATGGGCGAGGCAGCAGGGGCAGCGAGGGGGGAGGGGAGCAAAAGGGGAGAGGGAAGCTGGAGAGGACCGGCTCGGGCCTGGAGGAGCGAGCTCGAGGGGTGCTTTTAAAGCGTTGAGGTGGTCGGACGGAGAGTAGTGGCAGACCAGCAGCAGCCGCGGGGTCCTGGTGGCAGTTGCTGGGAGAGGGAGGTGGGGGGTGGGGTATCGCTATCTGCGCGACGCAGGCGGCGGGACCCAGCGGGCAGCGAGGCTCGGGACTGGTGACTGGTGACTGGTACTGGTGCAGCGGTGGGTGCGTCACCACAGTGGCCAGCGGAGGCGCGCTCGGGGGGGGGCAGACGGGGGGCCGCAGGGAGCAGGCGAGGTTCGTGATGCAGGGCGGCTGGCGTCTGGGAGAAAGGGAGCAGGTCGCAGGTCCTGAGGGCAGCAGAGAGGGAGGGCAGAGAGGGAGGGCGGGACCCCTGGCACTTAAAAAGGCAGATAGCCGCGCCGCTGATGGATGAGGGGATTTCGAGGGCGCGGCGCGCCGTTCGGAGCACGCACGGAGTGAGGTCGCTACTCGTACAACCGACCTACTCTGGCTGGTGGTGGTGGTGGTGGTGCCCGCCCTCCACTCCATCCATACCGTCAAGGCCCCGGGTCCCAGACGACGGACGCCACCAAATCCACCAGCCCTTGACACATGCAATCCCAGGCTCAGGCTCGTGCAACATCCTGCGTGGCGGGCGGAGTATTATTAGGTACGAAACCACCTCTACGGAGCAAGTTACTCGTACCCAGGTGCGGAGTAGCAGTGCCAGTGCCAGTGCCAGTCAAGTCATGGCAGTGCATCAAACTACCGGCGAACGAATCGCGGCTACGCTAGGGCGAGCCCACGATGGCCGCGGGTGCTCCCCAGGTCGATTCCGTGCACCGGCGGAGGGCGTCTCAGCGCAGCGCGGCGGCGGCTGGCGATGCCTCACCCTCAGACGGCGACGGGCGATGCTGCTGCTTGGCACGACAACCAGGGCCGCAGGGGAATGGATGCGGCGCATCCGCTGAGACAGATGCTGCGCGGCGCGAAATAGAAATGGCGGCCGGAGCTCGGAGCACCGCTCGCTGCCGCGGCGCATTGGCCAATCACGGCAGCGGGATAACGAGCCTGTTACGATTTCCGGCTGTCTAATTGTATGGGCGAGGTGGGCTCACCGCGGCCGTGGCTCGGTGAGCAGTCCCCGACGAGGCCATGGACGGCGAGCATGTCCGTCTCTGTCGTCTGTCTGTCTCCTCTCTGCTCTCTGCCTCTCTTGTGGCGACCATTTGTCTCATGCCAATCTCGACGTCACCCGTCCGCCCAGAGACTAGCCGAAATACCCGCGGCGCAACCCGCTCCGCAGCGCGCTGCCCGGCCGTCACCCGACCCTCCACGGCCGTCCGCAGTCCCTCTTTGCCGAGGAAGCACGGCCTCGAGGCGCGACAACAGCCGCCCAGGAAGCTATTTCGGGACAAGTCGATGCGACAAGTCTTCGTGCCGACACTTGTTTCGCCGTCGTCCCTGACTATTTTCGCCCGCGCCCCCCCTTCAATGCACACGTGCTGCGGGGGGTGGGCCGTTCGTCCCCGTCTTTTGCCTTTGCCCATCTCTCTGGCGCGTCCCGATCGCCCTGTCTGGGGAGGGGGCGGCTGGGGGGCGCAGAGCCGACGACACGGTTGTTGGTTGAGGTCACAGCCGGCACGTCGACACTTCGGTTTCCAGGAGTCATCGCCTAGCCTCTTGCGGTTGCTGGCGTTCCCCACGGGCGGGCGACAACCGAGTATCCAGCCGCGGGCGAGCCCCCGATGCGCCAGATGATCTGAAGATTCTTCCCCTGGCGGCGCTTGACGTGATTGGCACCGGGCGCCCGCCCGCCTCCAAGGACCATTGCTGCGCGCTGGAACCGAACCCGCCCATTAACCAATTACCTGGCAGGTCAACAAAGGCGCTGGCGCTGGCGCTGGCGCGGCGCCTTGTCTCTTGGTTTTGGTTTTGGTTTTTCTGATGGGTGATTCAATCAGTCACGATACATACAAGTCGAGATGGCACCGATAACGACCTCCCCTCCGACCTCGGCTCTGCTCCAATTAGAGCCTCAGGCACAGCCGCTGCGCCCAATGAGCAGCCGTCCTCAACCACGCAAGCCCCATCAGCTCCCTATCAACTGCTCAGCCTTGGGTCATTCTCTGCTTCAATTTTTTTTCTGGTCCTTTCCTCTCGTCCGTCTTGTTCCCAGGAGTCCCGTAATGATGCAATCGCGTCACGTCCGTTCCCCAGTTGCTGTTTGGGGCTCCGCAGCCGCCCCGTTGGCTGGCCTCGGCGGCGCTCCCGAGCCTATCCCACAGCTACCCGAGGATAGCCAGTGGCCAGTCTAAAATATAGTCACCAACTGCGGCAGCGGGCCTTACGTACTGAGATCTCGCTCGCTGTCATGTACACCACGGTGCGGGCGTGATCGACGATTCTATTGGCAAATCGCGTGGGTCGGGCGCCATTCTGTCTCTTTCGTCATGCCGTCTAAACTCCAAGAGGTCGACCTGCCGGGCTATGGACAACGGCCAACGTAAGTCAGCACCTCCGGATGCAAACTAAACGCCCTGTGGCACATCACATGACGCCAGCCCGGTCAGTCGATCCCTGCCCTATAGATGAACAACGAGTAATTGTACTTGTACGAGTACGTGTCTATTTCCTGTCTCCAAAGACACCGCTCTACTTGGTAGTATGTCCCAGACCATCCCTTTCCGGCACGGTACAGGGTAGTTGCCTCGGTGATGATACAAAGGCTGGCCAGCATCGAGATGGCGCCAGCCGACAATACCTCATGTCCTTCGCATGAGCCAGCCTCCCGCTCACCAAGCAGAGTCGCCTGGCAATGACGACCAGCTCCTCAGCCGAGGGGCATACAGTCCCTCTCCCCTCCACCTCCTCGTCCAGCCCGTGGCCACCAATTATTTGCTAACGACAGCCTTGACCTTGTCCTCGGCCTTCTCAATCTTCTCCTTGGCCGCCTCGACGCCCTTCTCCAGCTCCTTCTCCTTTCCTCCCCAGTTGTGGTATGACAGGTATCGGTATCCCTGCGTGAGTTGTGCGCACTCGTTGACGAAGTGGCACGCGAACAAGAGGTAGTTCTTGGGCGTCACGGCGAGGGAGTAACGCATAAAGGTCGCGGAGTAGATGCAGAGAGCACCCGTCATCTGTCCAGAGATGCTGTAAGGCAGCGTGTCAGCAGGAAAACCAGCCGCGTGGTGACAGTTGGGTGCTCGACTCACAGGTCAGGGCTCTTCTGCGTGTCAAGAACGGCGGCAACGGGAATGCCAAAGTTCGACACGGGTCCCCAGAAGTCTGTTGTGCCAAAAAGTTAGCATTTGGTCCCCACGGGCAGTCGTTCCGCAAGCTCCGATGTTCGGGGCAAGCTCCCCTGAACATCTCGCCCATCACCACGCGGCGTCTGCAGGGCGCGCAATTGGCTGTGCAGGATGTCCGGGCCAGAGAATGTTGCAAATCGCAGCGTTTGTGCCTGGCCCGCGGCCGTCCTCGACGAGCCCTGCGCGACCCGAGCGCCTCCGTTGCGAGAACTTGCGGAGATGAATTGCCGTCGAGGGTTTGCACGTACGAGTCGAGCAGACGTAGCTCAGCATCGGGTTCGCCCTGATCTTGGCGTTGACCGCCTTGAAAAATGCCGCCATCTTGAGGATCGGGGACCGTCGGTTCGAGATGGCACTGCGGTTGGGATTGAGAGTTGGTGCGAGGATATCTCTGAGGCGCCTCCAGCCAACAGCGATGGCGGCGATGCGCCGAATTTTGGCGGATAGCGCATGGGGTCACGTGCCCGACCTCCACCTCCTTATCAAACGTCCCAGCCGCTGTGCGCATAGTCTCTCACCTTTTGCCATTCGACTTCACATTATGGATTAAAGCCATGCCGATTACTCCGTAATTCAAGTTTCATTGAAACTCGCGTTTAGATGATCACTGCTTCCAATTTGACTAAACTTCTCCACCAAGCCTAAGCAGACGGCTCTGTTCCAAGTGCGCACGCTTGATTGCAAGGCTTGCATAGTGAATCAAGATTCCCACACTGCGGGCCGATTGCCCAACTCACAAAGCATGCGAGCGTAAAGGATTTCTCCTTACAATCAATTGTTCTATGTGAATTACAAGCGGTAAATTGATGCCATAGATGTATAAGTCTCGACGACTCATTTCTATATTCGGGCCCTAGCATACCACCGCGCCATGGATTGACCACCAAGCATGATTCACGATCGATACGTGCCCATTTGCCAGTACTCGCAGCGCTTGTTTCTCAGCTCGTCCACGGCATTGCCGATGCCCTCAAGCCCAAATGTCGTCAGCGTCGCGTCGTCGCCGTACACTGGCCACTTTGGCAGCGACCCCTTGGCGTTCGGGCTGCCAAACTGGACAAACTTGGTAAGGTACAGCTGCATGTCCGTCGCCAGCTTGGCATCCGTCTGGTTGTTCTCGCCGTGGTAGAAGGTGTAAGCTACGTCCAAGCCATGTGATGCCGGAGGCACCTGGTAGCGGTAGTTCCAGGTCTCGTTGTTGAAGGCGGTGCCCAGGTACCGCGTGTTGCAGGCGAAGAATGCCTCCGTGAAGAACAGCTCGCCGCGCTCGCTCTCGGTCTTGTACAGGTCCGTCTCGGATGGTGGCGGATACAGCTCGTTTAAGATGTACGCCAAGTCCCCCTCGGGGATGCCTGGCATCACAGTGTGCACCATTACGGAGATCTCTGCGGCAGTTTTTACGTCCGACTGCACGTAGAGGAGTCCCTCGTGGGCAACGTGGCTGAGCATCAGATCCGGTCTCCTGTCGAAGCGGCCCTCGAGCAGCAGGACTCCAGGCAACTCGGGAACATAGCCGCCGTCGACGGTGGGGCCGAACGTGTACGTGCGGTTAGGTGAGTCGGCAACAACCTGGTTATTGATCTTGAAAATGGTCTTCTGGTCGAGGGCGGCGAGCTCGGCCCCGTTGGTAATCTCACGATCTGCAATCTTGCTGGCGGTGGCGAGTGTACGCTTCCAGATGCCGGGTACGTCGACAACGGTCTGGAAACCGGGGCTCTGGACTATGGCGCGGCTGAACGGAGCCTTCTGCTTGCCGCCCTCTCCGGTGATGTGGTGCATGATGCTGCCGCCGCCGGCAGACTGGCCGGCCACGGTGATTCTCTCTGGATCGCCGCCGAAGAGGTGGATATACTTCTTCACCCTGCCAACCCGTCAGTGGCTGCCGGGTGGCACCAGGAAGGCATCGACTTACCATTCCAAGGCCAGACGCTGATCCTGCAGACCAACATTGGGGAATATATTCTTGTCGCCGTTGGCGTTGAGCCAGCCGAGCATGCCCAGGCGGTAGTTTAGGGCGACAAACACCATGCCCTTGCCGCCATCGTCTTGCGATCGCGCAATCAACCCAGCAGGGTTGTATTGGTCGTCGTCCTTGAAATCTAATGACAGCAATGAGTATCTTCTCCCTACTATAGGCTCCGGATAGGCAGAGCTTACCGTAGACGTAGCCGCCACCGTGGATCCAGACCATGACCGGAGCTGCGCCGTGGTCAGCAGATACATTCCCATCAACACGCAACAGAGGCGACACACCTCCTTTTCCCTTGCACGCCTTCTTGCCCTTGTCATCGGACTTCTTCTCGTACAGCTTTCTTGGAACCACGACGTTCAAGAACAAGCAGTCTTCATTCTGCCTGGGATCGCTCTCAAGCTGCTCGCGGAGTGCCGACGCAGGGATGCCCTCCTCCGCCGCTGCTTGGTCGATGGTCCATTCCGGATAGCTCTGAAGGCACATGTACCCCACGGAGCCATCGTTGACGGTGCGGTTCACGGTCGACACGGGGACCGCAGGCTGGAAGCGGTACTCGCCCAGCGGTGGATCGGCGAAGCGGATGTTTCTCCAGGAATAGAAGTCGCCGGATATCTGTACGGGTGGCAATGTCAGTTCCCATGGTTCTTGGCAGTATCGGGCAGCTCTGAGCAGTCGTCATACATTCAGTGCGCCCTGGTGAAGTGCGTATCCGAGATCGACAACTGGCAATTCGTCATTGCGAGCCTTCAATGGGCCGGCTGAGACGGCCGTGCCAAAGACAACGGCGGCGGATAGCGCGCGCAGCATCATGGCGACAATTGGTGCGACAGGGCACTGGATACTAGAGAAAGCCGGTCTGCTCCCAGTCCCTCTGTCACCGCCATCGCCGATGCTGCAAGGGCTGTGGTTAAATATACCAACGGCCCGTTGGTTTGGCAACCAACCCCACCGTCAGCAGTAGGCCCGGCCGGACGCATATTTCTAATACGCGTCGTGCAGACGCGGCTTTTCCCTTTGCCGTCGTCACCCGATGAAGATCACGTATGATTATCCAAGCGGCAGAGCTCCACTTTGTCTGGTCTGGCATCACAAGCATACGTATAGTCTTGCAGGGGATGGTAGGAAATGATCGAAGGGTTTCCCCCTAAGAGTCTGTCCTTACGGAAACGGCACAGGTCGCCGATGGCTCTAGTTGCGTCATCTGCAACTATCAAAACCTCACACGTCATATATGTAACGAATCGGCTCGAGGTCGGCCACGGACGACCTCTGGTGTTGAGTGAGTACGGAGCACACGAGTTCGTGTAACGAGGGGCTTCTCATCTCCTTGCCCCATTTATTACCGGCCGTTCCTCCCGGCCCGGCCCGTGGAGACTGACGGCGGACGTCCCGCACGGCCGCCACAGCTGTGATAGAACCTTTGATAGATCATCATCCGCCAGCCTCTGACGAATGTGGCCTTTTCTGTACCCAGACTTACAGCTCCATATTTCGGGCTTGAATTTTGCCCGGTCCCAAATCAAGCTTTGTCGAAGCGGGAGAAGTCAAAGTGCGTGTGAAACGAGAGATGGTCCAAGCGTCTGATAAGTTCAGGGCGCATAACCATGGTTCATCTGGTGAAGAGTAGGGCATGCCGCCCTACAGTCTCGTAAAAGGAAAACCTGCTACGAGTCTAGAGCCACCCGGTACAACAAATACAATTTTTCTTTTTACATCTCCTCAGCCTGCGCATATCTACAAGTCCCAGGGCGACCAATCGAGCTCTCCAATTCGGTTTCGTTTCTGGATCCAATATCCGCAGTCGCCTCAATTCGTTACAGTCATCGAACAAAACGGCAACTCCCTTTTAGACTCCAGGTAGGGTGAAGCCATCCCCCTTTGGCCAGTTGCCAACGCCAGCGGGATCGCCGCCGATGCGCACAAAGACACCGACAGCAGGGATTCCGCCGTCCAGGACGAAGAATTGGTACCAGCCGGGGGGTGCAATGTACTTTCCTGGAGGAGCCGTCACTGTGCAAGATGTACCCGCGCAGGAAACGTCGGGGAAGAGCGTTCGCGCACCCATCGAGTTGCCGTGCGTGCTTGACACGGCGCCCAGCAGCGAGACGGTGATGGCCCCATTCTGCGCCGGCCCACCCAGGCTGAAGCTGACGCTCTCGCCGTACGTCCAATCGGTATTCGCAACCTTGAACGTGGGGCGGGGCTTGCCCCTGAGGAGATATGGCGGCGTAAACGTCTCGACGCGGTACTCCTGGGGGTTGACGCCGTCTTCGGGATCCGAGCCTGAGACAAGCACACGGCCGTCCAGGAGCGTGATGGCTTCCGAGTGGTACAGTCGGGCCACGGTCGTGTTGGCCATGACCGTGATGCGGTGTCCGATCGGTTTGGTCGGGTCGTAGAGCAGAGCATTCAAGTTGGGATCCGTGGCCAGGCCGAATCCAGCAACGCCGTGGTGGGCACCGTTGAGTATGACGTACGTGCCGTCTGGAAGAGGGGCCATGCAAGGCATGACGCGCGTCGAGGGCATGCGTTCGAGCGCCCAGGTCGGGTTTGCCGTGTCTGGGTAGGTGCTGACGCAGTTGTCCAGCGCGTTGGCCGGGCCCACGGTCGAGCCGCCGCAGATGAGGATACCAACCGGGTCCGTAAACGGCGCATGTTGCGGGAGCAAGACGGCCGTGCCCTCTAGCGGGTATGTACGCCCGCCCTTGGGATCGTTGACGGCACCGGGGATGTTGGGCAGGGTCTTGATGGTGGCAAACGTGTTCTCGTCCAGGATACGCGCCTCGTTCCAGTAGGCCGCGAAGATACCCCCTGAAGGCAGGACGCAGACGAAAGGATACAGGTTGTTGGGGTCGGTGCGCTGCAGCCAGTCCATGTACACGGGCTTGCTGCCTGTGGCGGGCAGGATCTCCAGAGTCGGAACCGGCGCGCCGTTGGAGCCTACCTCTCCGCCAATGACGAGAACAGATCCGTTGGCCATGTTCATGGTGGACGGGTACCAGCGACCATCCTGAAGCTTGAGGACGTTCACGTTTTCTTCCCAATCGTTCTTGCCGGGAACACCAGGAGATCCATCCGGGGAGTATATGCGGACACCGTACGTCGAGTCGCCAGACCAACCACCGACGTTGAGCTGACGTCCAGCTTTGTCAGGAAGAGTCGTTCCACCGGAGCAGAAGATGTCCGTCTTCACATGCATGGGCCGCCACGCGGCGGTAAAGTTGTTGACCAGAGAAAGATCCAGTTCATAAGCGCCGGTCGAGTTTGGCGGGCCCGTGCCCCATTTCTCCAAGAAGGTGACTTTACCGTTGATGGCCTGCGATGTCATGAGCGGGATGCAGACGCCGCCAATGAGGAAGTCGTAGGACCCGGCATCAGCGGTCCCCGCCTCAGGGAACGTCCACGAATAGAACGGGTCGCCCTTCCAGAAGTACGTCGTCATGAGGCTGCCACCGCCGCAGAGCGCCGTGGCATTCCCGGTGCATGGTATGTTGCACTGCTTGTCGTCAACAGTCTTGGCTCCAGCCGTCTGGATGTTGGCAGGGTCACCGCAGTAGCATTCCTTGCCGTACTCCAGGCCGGCCGCCATGTAACCGAAGTCGGCACATCTCTGAAGACAGACAGCCGGGGTCATGTTGGTGTCGAAGAAGTTCTGCCACATAAAGGTGCGCTTTTGATTGACATTGTCCTGAACGCAGCCGGCGTACGACCAGTTGCCAACGCTGGGGACGATCTGCGGCGGTCCGAAGACCTGGGGCTCGCCCAGTGACATGATGCTCATCCTGCCAGGCCCGCCGCACTCCTGTGTCTTGTTTCCACCGCAGGGAGTATTGCACTCGGTGGGAGACTGGGCCTTGACGCCTCCGTTGATAATCTGATTGCCGCAGAAGCACTGGGTGAAGTATTCTGCGCCAGCAACGGTGTAGCCAAGGTCGGAGCAAGTCTGCGCGCAGGACTGAAGGGTACGGTCTGGGTCATCGGGGGCCTGGTAGTTAAGAATGCGGCCATTGACCCCGTCGACCCAGCATCCGTATGCTGCCCAGCCCGTTGGCAGCGCAGTCTGCTGAGGGCCCCCTGTCGTGGAAGAAGGAACACCAGACGACGTGGTGCTGGGATTGGTACCACCCCCAAGGGTGTAGACGGACAACCGGTTGCCCGCCCCGCAGTAGTCGCAGCTTGAGCCCGAGCAGACCATGTTGCACTCGGAAGCGGGCCGCTTCGTCACACCAGGATTGAAGCTGTTGCCGCAATAGCACTCCCGCGAGTACTCGACGCCGAAATACGAGAAGCCCGTGCAGAAATTCGCGCATGCAGTCAGCGTCATGGAATCGTTCGCAAACGTCTTGCTGCTGAGAGCTCGCATATTGAGCGCTTCCGTGTAGCAGCCGTACCAAGTCCAGTTGCCCACGCTCGCAGCCTGGCTTGGGCAGTTGCTCGGCGTCGGCGAGGGTACCACGGAGCGACCATCAAGGGGGCTGTGGTAGTATTTTTAGCACAAGATCGCCCAGATTCAGCGCATCTGCAGACAGTTGTCGGCGCAGACTGGGAAGTCCCCCGCTTCACTCACCTCGTGCCCGTCGGAGCCTGGTTGAGGTAGTCGTAGACATTCAAATGACCGGCGCCTCCGCAGTACTCGGAACTGTTGCCATTGCAAGGCATATCGCAGCCGCTAGTCGCGGGCTTTGCGCCATTGGAGAAACTGTGACCGCAGTCTACAGGGGCGTCAATCCAGGGTCTTTGCTCGATGCTATGATCAAGAGACGTGGGGGCGGGCACTTACAGCACTCGCCAGAGTACTCGACGCCAGCCAAAACATAGCCGGCTGCCTTGCAAGCTGCCGTGCATGTGGCCACACTCATCTGGCCATTCGGGATCGTATTGATCCCATACGTCAAGGCACGACCTGTGGTACCCTCGCTGGAAGCCTTGTCAGTTGTGCCATCCTCCGTGCTCAATAAGCGGTGCACTTACGAGTAGCAGCCAATGGAGGCCCAGCCGCCCAGCCCAGGGTTCACCGTTGGGCTCTTGATTGCAGACGTCTGGTACAAAGTGAGTCGGTTTGGCCCACCGCAAGGTTGCGTCGCATTTCCACCGCATGACATGCTGCAGTCTCCATCGGCGGCTTTGACTCCGCCCGTCGCGAGTTCAGTGCCACAGTAGCATTCGCTGGTATACTCGGTTCCCGCATAAGGAAAGCCCTTTCCGAAGCAGAACTGCACGCATTTGTCGTTTGTCATCTGAGCATCCACCGTGTTGGCCAGGTTCATCGTCCGGCCGACGTCCCTGTCCGCTGATCAGCCCGCTGTCCGACGAATAACAAGCTGTTGGACGAAACATACACGTAGCAGCCCTGGTACTTCCAGCCATTTTCAAATGCAGATGGAGCTATGAGCTCGCGTCTGTGCAGAGAGACGGCTTGGCTTGTGGCCAGTAGAGAAGAGAAAACGAGTGACAAGAACGGCGAAGACAGTGAGGCCTTCATGGTCACGGTTGAAGACGCACCAGCGGCGCAACGGCACCAAAAGCCAGAGCAAGCGAAATGATTCCGCGGGCGCCAGACTCCGACAAGTTGTGGCGAGGAGTGTGGCTTTTTTAAAAGCTGAAGGGAACGTCGTGGGCCTATTTTCCCATATATGTTCAAGTGCACGCTCGCTCACCCCTCAGCCGAGAATGGACTGCCCGATGCGACGGGCTTCGGGAAGGGCGAGCGGTAGCCTTGGCGTTCCATCGCCCATTGACGGCGGCGGGTGGATGTTACAGTGCAAGGCCAGAGTGGAGAGCAAAACAATGGCCACAGCAAGCTGCATGGCGGATACGCGCAGGGGCGGCATTCGGCGTGGTATGATGTACGGATATAGGATGGTAAGCCAGGGTGCGACGAGTTGCTGCTCCAAGAAGGGGGGCACCCATCTGCAGAAGGTCCTCCTCAGCTCGGAGTCCAGGCCCTGTCCGGTCCAGGTTAACCCAGCGCAGCGGCCGGGTTGAGAAGTGCCCCCGTCCAGACGAGATGATAAGGCGCGTCGAGACGGGCAAAGCCGACGAGGTAGGGGTCGGAGCTTCGGGATGGGCCAGGAGCGAGTGGGGTGAAGCCGGGCCCGTCCACGACTCCACGCCGCCATGCAGGTTCAATGCAGCATTGGCGCCGTGACAATACGAGAGGAGGCTCTTGCTGCGGCTGTCCTAGTGCTGCATACTGCATGCGCGCACTTCGTAAGTTTGGGCCGTACATTCCCTCTTCATTTGGACGTTGCGTCAACAGTTGCTCGATGGATAAGTGTTGACCAAGAGGGTTCAGGGACCGCGTTTGGGCTCTGTATATCGGACGTTGCGCCGTGGTTTGCTGCAGAAGAACGAACGTGCTGGCCGCTGGCGTTCTCTCAGCTTCGTCCAAAACATTGGGAGCCGGCGCCTCATCCGATCATGCTCGCGGTTGATGTGCCTCCTAATTCAGCGACGATACCACCGCGCACCGCGGAAACTGAAGCTGGTCGCCAGGCTGGGATTCGGTTTTGACGACAGGGCTCTTGGCGATGCACCGAGAGTGATAAAGAGATGCTTGTGTGCTGCCGCATTGGCTGCTTCCTCAGCCGCGATCATGAGTGCTTGACTAGACTGGTACGGCTGGGCTTAGGAGTGTGGTCTCTGTAGCTGCCCTGCCATAGTCGGTATATTGCCCTGACTTGCGGGTCCACAGGAGCGGGTGACTCCCGAGTGCTCAAGTCCAGCGCCGAGGCTGTCCTGCATCTCATCAGCCCCACGACCCCAGGGATGACAAGCAGACGTGCCACCAACGACCCATTATCGGCTCCGCTATGTTATGCCTGAAAATCCTTTACCCTTGTCCACCTCCTAGGCACGTAGAGGGGTCCTCCATCGGGCTTGCCAGATTGCCCGCACGAAGCAGTCCAAAGGCCGGCATATTTCGAACGGAACCAGAGCGCGTGTTGTCTGCGCAAGAAGGTTGCCGGGGTCCCATCAGACCATGATGAGTATTGTCCTGAAAGAGCGGTCGGGTGGCGAGCTGCTAGGGAACACGAGAGAGCTTGTGGTGTGGTGGGACTCTCGGCTGGGTCGACCTTTGCTGATGGCCGAGGCGCGGAGCGGCCCGAGGGCCCAATCTGGGTCCCAAGTCGTCTCCATTCTCCCCCGTCTCGCTGCGCAGGCTTTGACTGGCTTCTTTCGCGTCTGCGCCCGGAGTACGAGTGAGCTGCTCGTAGGGCGTGATACTAAAATTGTGTTTTCGATGAGCAAGGATGGATGAGCTGGGTTGATCTGTAAAGCTAGCTCGCTTGCAGGATAGCATGCGCTGACGCGAGGTACGGTGATTCGCCAGTGTGGCAGGCAGGCGACAAGCTCGGTTCTGGGGGGCTGAGATTTGATCGCACCCAAGGTCCAAATAGGCAGTTCAGAAAAGGCTTGCACCTTGTCGTTGATGGGGTTGCGAGTCTGTCAACGCGTGCCGTTGTTGGGGCTGTGAGACATCATCGTCAGCTTCTTGCAGGTGGCCTTGTGGTTGGTTCCTCAGGCCACAATGCTACGGGGTAGGGAGTACCGAGGGTGGACGACTTCCAAGGTTGCTTTGCTGGAGCAAGCCCTCGAGCGCAACGCCGGATTGCAGCAACAGCAACTTGGCTCGTCGTTCTTCAACCACAGCGTGTCGTGCTGTGCATACCTTCTTTGGATGCACCGTTCGTGGGGCACGACGAATCCATTTCAGGGAACAGGCTAACCGATCGCCTCTGGACAAAATTGATGACACACGACCTCGATCTGTCTTGTGCATGGCCCGTCGGCTCGCTCTGGCACGGCTAGCAGTACGAGTACGGCGATATTCCCACAGCGGAGATCGTGCTAGATCAGCGTAACAATGGCCAAATCGGATCCAAGCTTCCAATCTCTGCTCTCGCTGCATGGCGCTCTGAGATGCGTCTCGTATTCGAGCCAGGCCATGGGCCGGCTCCGTCCAACCAAACCAGCGCTCTGA
Source organism: Tolypocladium tropicale (assembly GCA_024340005.1). Taxonomy (NCBI): domain Eukaryota; kingdom Fungi; phylum Ascomycota; class Sordariomycetes; order Hypocreales; family Ophiocordycipitaceae; genus Tolypocladium; species Tolypocladium tropicale. The sequence continues at coordinate 5,967 of JALHBU010000064.1, read as the reverse complement.
AAACTCATCGCGAAAGCTGTGCTACTATGCCCGGAACTAGGCAATAACTCGGCGGGCGAGCTACCCCTGGTCCTCCTCTCGGCGTCGATAGAGGGACCCGTGCCGTCCAGTGTAAAGGCACGAGTCGACGCCGTCGACTCAGCTTCATGCAGGACGGCCATGCAGCTGACGGGCAAAATGCCCCATTGTTCTGCATTGTTCCGGCGAAATCACGGCGGGCTTTCCGCGGGCCAGTCTTCCAATACCTGGTTCATGGTAAGGCTGCACGCAATCTTGTCCAACCCCAACCCCGCGGTGTTCTGGCAGCGTTTTACAGCAACCACTGGCATCGCGCACAGGTACGTGCGAACTACCTTACCCCGTACCTCTGGATATTCCTGTACGAGGGATCTCTCTGCTTGCAGTCTTGTGCCGCGTAACCGAGGACAACGTAACCTGCCAGCTCCCCGCTTGTCGCGCCAGGGGTTCGCTTCGAGACGGCACGGCGTGGAGCCGGCTTGCTCGGCTCTGTCCAGGAACAATCTTCCGCAGGCCCGGTTCCGCACCCATCAATAGGACCCGAGGCTCTGCGCAGACTTGTTCCCTGCAAGAATGCCCAAGACGTACTGTAATCCCGGCAGCAAACCAGTTGTACAGAGGGCGTCGCGGCAGGCTCGAGAGCTTCTCGAGTTTTGCCCTCAGATGAGACGAAACTCACAGAGCAAGTCTGATCGGAGACCCAGCTCATATCTCCATGGTTTGATCAGTGAATTTTCAAACGTCACCTCGCAGTCGGTGACTGAACTGATCTCAAAGCTAAGGGCCGAGTTCCTTCCGGGTCCAGCGCGTGACGGTTGTTCCAGACGACGATTCATCTGCTGCCTGTTGTCTGTAAACAACTTGGAACCCAGAGCAAAGAGCAAAGAGACGCCCGTGCCTGCCGAAGGTCAAAATCGTCCCACGCCGCTGTTTTGTGCAGGCCTGCATGCATATGCAGCCAGGTTCAACCGACTGCTCTCCTGATCATTCGGCGAACGCGGTTCTTGCCATTGCGGCCCGTCGGAAAGATCTTGGCACTTGAGTCCGTAATAAGAAGCCTTGGTTTGCAGGACGCCGCAACGCGGCTTTACTCGTATGGGAGTGCAACCTGCCCACAGGAACGACGCGTCGACCTCCCAACCCGCGGCAGCGGAAAGTAGCGCTTAACGGGAGTAACAGAGCGTCACTGTTGGGGGCCAAGCCATCGAGTGCAGGTCGAGTTTTGTTGCTCTAGCTCAACCTGCTGGCGTGCAAGCTACCTAAGTACTTCGTACGCTGAGAGGAAGCAGTCTGAATTGCCTTCTCAGGTAAGCAACCCCGTGGGGTAAAGGGCATGAAGATGGGCCGCAGCCCAAACACTGAGAGGACTGCGAACACCCCACGTCCGATGGATCTTCGGGACTCGCGAGAGCATCCGTTGGCCTGCCCGAGTCTCCGTCTTTGCTCGCGCAACCCGAATTACTGCCCCGAGGGACGGCGGCGCAAGGCGCAGGCAAAGCAAGGCGGACATGGCGGGGCTCAAAGGCGAGACGTAGCATTCTCGCTGAGATTTTGAGTCAACAGCAAAGCAAATCAACGTCCATTGGGAAGGTTCAGCGTCTTGTATGACTCCTCCTGCTCGAGACTTGGAGATGAGCCGCAGTCAAGGGACACAGGCATTGGCCAATTGCTCGTTCTGGTCGCCTTGGGGTTGGCTGGTGACTCATTTTGGGACGTGGATCAGAGCCTTTGTCAGCTACCGGCGGGGCTTTGCCACTCTCAGACATCCTGAAGCAGGTACAGGCCCGTTTCGGGCTCCACCACAAGTTTTGGCAGTCGTCAGTGATTCCGGATATCTAAAGGCTTCAGACCTCCTCGTTCTTCCCGCCTCTTGGCTCAGCTCCCGTAAAGCATTTCCTGGATCCGCATCGCCCACTAGCGCCGTGTCAATTTCGCTTTCCATACCTTAGTAGAAGCCACAAGCGACGGAGAACGTACAGCTCGGCCTACAACTCAGCCTGGATTCGGCTCTTAACAGCTCGCTCTTCGCCACACAGGTTATGCCCGACGCCGAGGGCCCGCAAGCACGGACTCAGTCCCAAACACAACAGAGGGGTGGTCACCATGGCCATCGCAGAGGTCGTGGCGGCAGAGGACGAGCGCGCGTAGATGGCCCCGGTGCAGGGGGTAGACGTGCCACCGCTCGAGAGGACATCTCACAGAGCACCACTTCCACACCGGCCCACCAAGAGGCAACCTCCGATGCCCCCCGCGAAGCTATCGGGGGAAGAGGTCGAAGGGGCCGCGGGCAGAGGCCTGGCGGTCGTGGGGCTGCCAGCCGCGACGCTCCGCGTGCGGCAGCCCGTCGAGCCTTCGGAGGGCATCTGACTACCGGAGCAGACGACACGAGCCCGTCAGCTCCCGCGTTGAGCGGCGATGCTCCAGAATTTATCCCTGGCCAGCCAGTTGTCACGAGAAGGCAAGGCTCTTCCCCCCCCTTCTGAATGTTAGACGCCAGCGTGATCAATAGCTGACCTCGAGCAGCAAACCGCGCCAAGGCCATGGCCCGGAGCAGCCGCAAGTGAGGCTACCAAAGTCCACGGCTGCTGATCTGGGGACGAGGATCCACGAGGACATCAGCAACTGGAATTACGAATGCGCAATCTGCACGGACGATGTCGTCCGCAAGTCTCATGTCTGGTCATGCACTGTCTGCTGGACGGTCGTTCACCTCAAATGCGCCAAGAAATGGTACGGCAACCAGAAGAAGCAAGACAGCCTCCAAACCTCGGAACCTCGAAGTGAGTTCTCGTGGCGGTGTCCAGGATGCAACTCGAAACTTCAAGACGACCCTGGATCCTACCACTGCTGGTGCGGTAAGGACATAAATCCTGCGCCTGCCAGCGCAGCGTTGCCTCCTCACTCATGTGGTCAAACGTGTTCGAAACCGAGAGCGACGTGTCCGCACCCCTGCTCCCTCCAGTGCCATGCCGGGCCTTGCCCGCCGTGCGGCTTGAGGGGCCCGGAGCAGTCTTGCTTCTGCGGCAAGAACACATCTCGAAAGCTGTGCCGGGAGACGGACTACGAGAACGGCTGGAGCTGCCAGGAGATATGCGGGGACTTGCTACCTTGCGGTGAACACTTTTGCGCTAGGCCCTGCCATTCTGGGCTTTGTGGCGACTGCGACATAGAGGTGGAAGCGAAGTGCTACTGCGGCCGTGTCGAAAAGAAACTGCCTTGCTTCGATCGAGGAGAGCCCAAGCAGTCCTATAGCCCCAGCGAGAAGGGGCTGTTCGAGGGCTCGTTTGATTGCGGCCAACTGTGCCAAAGAAGCTTCGACTGTGGCATCCACAAATGCTCGGAGACCTGTCATGTCCAGGACGAGCTGCCTTCACACTGCCCATATGCTCCGGATACCGTTACCCACTGCCCCTGCGGCAAGACGCCCCTCGACCAACTTCTGGATGAACCACGGAGTTCTTGTGAAGATGGGATTCCGCACTGCAATAGGCCTTGCGAGAAGCTTCTTCCTTGTGGTCACCTGTGCAAAGCGGAGTGTCACGTTGGCGACTGCGGATTTTGCAATGAGACGATCGACATTCCTTGCAGATGTGGCAAAATACGCACCAAGTCGGTATGCCACCAAGGAGACCTTCAACACCCTCTGTGCATGAGAACGTGTCAAGCTACCCTAAGCTGTGGCCGCCACAAGTGCGGCGAACACTGCTGTCAGGGAGAGAAAAAGGCCGCCGAGAGGCAAGCGGCCAGGAGAAAGAACAGGCCAGTAGGAGATGTCAACTCCATCGAGCCGGAGCATATCTGCATCAGGACCTGCGGAAGGGCGCTGAAATGCGGCACCCATGAGTGTCAGCAGATGTGCCATCGAGGGCCTTGCGGCAGCTGCCCAGAGGCAATATTCCATGAAATCAGCTGCGACTGCGGTCGAACGGTGCTCCAACCACCTCAGCCTTGCGGGACGCGACCTCCCGAGTGTCGCTTCAGCTGCCAGAGACGGCCCAGCTGTGGCCACCCCCCGGTTGACCATAACTGTCACCCGGACGATGTGACTTGTCCCAAGTGCCCGTTTCTGGTGGAGAAATGGTGTGCTTGCGGGAAAGAGAAGCTTCAGAGCCAGCCGTGCCACCTCCAGGCGGCACACTGCGGCCGCTCTTGCGGAAAGAAGCTCAAGTGCGGGTATGTGGCCGTGACCAGACTCTACCCCTGATGGCCATGGAGAGACTAATTATTTCATCACTCTAGCCTACACTATTGCAGGAAGAACTGCCATAGGCCTGGTGAGTGTGAGGATGTCGGCTTGACAGGCAAGCACTGCGAACAGGTCTGTGGCAAGACCAAGCTCTTTTGTGAGCACCCGTGCCAGAACACTTGCCATGGACAGACTCGTAAGTTCAGAGAAAGGCCCACGACTCCCGCTGCACGGCTAACTTGCCATAGCTTGCAACGAGTCTAGCCCTTGTGCTGCGAAGGCGACTGTTAGTTGTCCCTGTGGCCTGCGACAGCAGGAAGTCAAGTGTCTCGCCAGCAGCTCGAATGCCTCGCCGCCGAGGCCCGAGATCAAATGCGATGATGAATGCCTCCGCTTGGAACGCAATCGCCGCCTTGCAGCCGCCCTCAATATCGACCCTGCCTCCCACACCAACGACCACGTTCCCTATTCCGACACCACGCTCAGACTCTTCAAGGAAAATCTTGCGTGGGCGGAGGCCCAGGAGCGCGAGTTTCGCGTCTTTGCGAAGAGCCCGAACGAGCTGAGGATGAGATATAAGCCCATGACATCCACGTACCGGCAATTTTTGCACGTTCTGGCCGACGACTATGGACTGGAGAGCCGGAGTGAAGATGTTGAGCCATACCGCTATGTCATCGTCTCCAAGGGTCCTCGCTTCGTGTCTGCGCCGAGCAAGACGCTCGCGCAGTGCGTCAAGATTCGACAAGCTCAGGCCAACGAAGCAGCAGCTGCTACGCCCAGGTCAAAGAGCCCGCCTTTGGTGCCGGTAAACGATCCGTTCAACGGCTTACTACTCACATCGCCTCGATTTGGCCTGACCGTGGAAGAAGTAACTTCAGCATTGGAAGGCGACTTGATCACACAACCATCGATACACTTTGTCATCAGCTTCCTTCCCTCGGAAGAGATTCTCCTCCGGGCTACCACGCAATATTCGGCACTCCTCTCACCATCCGCCCTGGAACAGGCTCTCGCCAGCCTCAAGCCCCGTCTCGCCAAGACGATCGAGCATAAAGACCTGGCGGGCAACATCCTCCTCTGCCACGTCGACTCCAGCGAGAATGTCTCACGGAGAGAAGACCTCAGCAGGAAAGACGCCGCGGGATGGAGCGCCGTAGCCGGGAGGGCGGCCAGCAAGTCGGGGACGACGACGCCGACGGAGGAGCCGACGGCCAGGAGCACTGGCAGAAAATTGCTGGGGTTGCGGAAGAAGAAGGTGGACAAGGAAGAGAAGCCTTGGGCTGCTCTGGAAGGCGACGTGGAATGCTGAGGTCGGAAATACGTCAAAGTGACGAGGCGTTCACCGCGCGAACAGGTGGGATCACACAGGCGCAGCGTCGTACCAACTCTGCGCTTCCCTCTTGAGCATGGCTTGGAGTACATTCATCTACGAAGTAGCGCAGCAATATACAATGTGAATTTGACTGTCTTACGGGCCATAAGGAATAGGGAGGAGGGCATCCTGAGGCGGCGTGGTTGGCGTTGCATTGGATAAAGCCGCCCGCGGGAGCACGGGCGTCAACCGACTTGTTGCCGCAGTCCACCTTTGCTTATCATGAATGATTCAAAGCACAAGTTGGATCGACTTCCACCATCATAAGACACCCGGCTCTATATCAAGCCGTCTTTTCGCCTCCGCAATGCATCACGCGACCCACCCCCCCCCCCGAAGCCGCGCCGTCGTCACATGAGCCACCCCAGAACTTGACCGCCAAACCGGC